>PVIU01002281.1:0-177515 GCA_004026605.1 Ondatra zibethicus
ATATATGTCACAGACAAATGTATATAGGCATAACACTTATACACATTTTTAAAATGAAAAGCAAAACCTTAAAAGTTGTCTAAGTCTTCTGTCACAGTAATAAAACTCAAGTCATAGAGATTAAACACAAAAGGTGAAACTACTTTAAAAGATTTTGATGGGAGGAAAATGTAAGGCAAAATGTTACATTCAACCAAAACTTTTTCAAAACTGAAAAGCACATAGTTGTAAATATGTAAGTCTTCAAGACAATCATTCCTGTGATCCTTTTCTGGCAAACCTAGGAAAGAATAGACTCCATGCTTACAACTTTGTAGACATTTTAACCAATGTTTAACTAAATGGAAATGTTAGAATATGGGACTAGCAACAAAAATCATAGATAAATTTTATTCTTTCAGACATTGAGGTTAATGAAAAAATACAAAAAGAATAATGATAGAAATAAACTTTTCACATATAAATGAATAGGAAGTACAGTAATATTACTTGATGCCAAAAATAAAGAAGTTGAAGTTTTAAGACACCAAGTTTGTCTAAGACTTAAGAGTACATATTAGACTAATAAATGAAGTAGTAGAAATTTATGTATAAGTAATTTATGATTTAAGGGTTAACAATAGGATGCTAGAAACTAATCGGTGATAGGAAACCAACAGGTAGCATCTAAAGAAAGAGGTATCTAGAAATATTTTTAATGTGGCATAATTACAAGATCTAAGTATCAAAGCTTCCTAAACATCAAAAGAATACTAACAGAAAAGATCAAAAATGAAAAATATACAACTGAAGGAATTTCACTAGAAATATTTAATACATAATATGCTACAAAATAATATGATAAGCTTAAACTGGAAATGCCAATCACCGGAAAAATGCTAACCAGGTAAAAATACTCCGATTGCTGAGAGCAGCATGATGGTCAGCCTTCATCATCGGCCTAACTGAATATAGAATCACCATGGATCTTTTAGATCTTCTATCTGATTGTCCCAGTGAAGAGAAGGGAAAATACAAATTCATTTGAAAGGAAAGAGTCTAAATGCTTTCTAAGATTCGACCTTAGAGGATGATGGTCAGAAATCTTTCTAAGATTGGTCAGAATCTTCCTAAGATTCAACCATGGAGGATGATGGTCAGAAAATGATTACAGGTACACAATAAAAAACAGATTCAGATAATAAAAGACCTTTAAATAAGACACCGTGTGTTTAAAAATGTACGTATGTAGCACGAGGGCCGGGCTTGTTGGGGTTTCTGTCCTGCCCAGTTCCTGCAGCTGTTTAGCCCTAAAGAAAATCACACAGAGAGTCTATATTAATGATAAACTGATTGGCCCATTAGCTCAGGCTTCTTATTAGCTCTTGTAGCTTATATTAACCCATTATTCTTATCTATATTAGCCACATGGCTCAGTACCTTTCTCAGCAGGGCAGGTCACATCCTGCTTCTTCAGTGGTTTGGGCAAGAGTCCCAAGAGAGCTTCCTGCTTCCCAGAATTCTCCTATTCTCCTTGCTCTGCCTCTACTTCCTGTCTGGTTGTCCCACCTATACATCCTGGCTAATGGCCAATCAGCGTTTATTTAAATCATGATTGACAGAATACAGACATTGTCCCGCACCATACATAGGCTTGGGAGAGAGAGAAAAAGAGTATAGATAGTTATAAAAAAATAAATAGTTTTAAAAAACTAAAACAAAGTATTTAAAGAAACAGAGTACAGTCATAGACTAAAGGAGTAAAGAAAAATAAGAATTAGCCACATAACAATCACAGAGAGTCTGGATTGTGTATATTACTGTGTTTTCTTTGAATTTTTTTGACTATGGATGAGCTAAGTACAGAGAGACATTTCATTGTACAGGTTGCTAAGCTAAACCAACATATATTTTAAAGGTATCTTGACTTTGAAATTTGAGTCTAAGGATGTTTCTTTGGAAAAGAGGTTCTGCTTTTGTTTCCACAGAAGATAAGAACCTGTGGATTCCTTCCAGACTAATGTGGTTTGATGAAACAAGACCCCCTGAAAGGTTCCCATGAACCCTAAAAATACTTTGCCTAAGCAGGAAGCAGTTTAGAGAATATTATTCCCAAATTCCAAAAATGATTATTTATAAATGTTTGTTTTCATTTAAAAGGGGATACGATATAGAGATGAATACTTTGCATTGGTATGGATCTTAGTCAATTGATACAAATTTAAGTCTGATTTTGTTACACTGTATATATGTATTTCTACTCTTGCTTAAGGTATTATGCTTATACAGTTCATTTAAAATGTAATGTATAATTAAAAATTACAGATTAATAGTCTTTACATTTATAATAGTCAAACTAGTCATCATGTTAGCTAGGTTTTCTAGATATACAAAGATATAATTCAGTTATCTAGATAATCTTCAAAACTTCAAAGACTACATACAGAACATGGCATTTAAAATGTTTTAAGAACTTAGACTTTTCATAAAAATGAGACATATCTCCTGGCAACACCAATCTACTTCAAGAGGAAGACGAGCATTAAAGAGGCTCCTTTGGAATTTGTTAGTTGTTTGGGCCAGAAACTGATCTTGTCTGGACTGCTTGTTGGTATGTTATGTGAACTGGACATGCAGGACCCACAGAAAAGTGACTGTTGAACTTTCCAAAAGATGGGAAGATCCTTCAGGGTTCCTGCTTCACAGAAGAAACTGCCAGATGTTCTGCAGAACACAGAAGAAAGCCACTGATGAACTTTGCCATTACAAGGCAGAACAGATATTCAAATTTCCTGCTGCATGGAAAAATCTGCTGGATACTATGGACCTGTAAGCTGAATATGGATGCCTCCATGTTACAGAAGAACTTTGGGTGACTGTCCAGGCAGCAAGATGTCTCTGTCATTTCTAGAGTTTTGGAAGTTGCTTACAATACACTTCCAGTTTACTTAGCTAATATTATATCCTTCTGGTGTCTTTGAAGAGTTGAAGATAGTTATAATTTTCCTTAGTTATGTTAAAAGATAAAATAGATATGAAAATTCAGACTCATAAAGAAATATTTTAACTATAATTTTTGCTTGATAACTGTTTTGTTATATGTAATTTTCCTATTACATATAATGCTAAAAGCTACATTTTCAGAATGATATAGCCTTAATATCTATATACCAAAAATATAACAGTTAAGAAGCCCCAGTTTACCTCTTAAGTAAAGTCCTGTGATTTTACCATGTATTTTATTTATTTCTGTTGCTGTGATAAACACGAGAACTAGAAGTAACTTAAGGAGAAAATTATTTATTTTTTTCTTACACTTCCAGGTAACAGTCCATCACTGAAGGACATCCGGGCAGTACTCTGCAGTCTGGAAACAATAACTGAAGCAGAGGCCATGGGTGGCACCATGTGCCCTTCCCATGGGATGGACATACCCACATCAATCACTAATCAATAAAATGAACTTCAGGCTTGACTATAATTTGTCAAGGACACTTTTTCAATTACTATTCCCTTTTCTCAGATACCTCTAGTTTGTATTAAGTTGACAAAACAAAACATAAACAAACCAAAAAACAAAACACAAAAGGACATTGTGCTAAATCAAAATTTACTCTTTCTTAAATTTGAAGTGAGTAAAATCACTTTCGAGTTTGGCATGTTTCTCTCAATAAAATGCGTTCATATCTACAAATGTTGTATGCATTAATATCAAGTAAATTTTATACCACAGATACTAATTAACACATTCCAAATATTACATTTTTAATATAAAGTAAAAGGGCAGTCATTGCTTTGTGTGCTTTTTCTCCAGTATGAATACATAGCAGTGTACATTAATAGATTATTTTTTTCTACATTGACTCACTTGGGTCACTCCGTTAAAATTTAAATATAATATTATGGGTCTATTTCTAGATTGACAAGTCTGTGCCATGGATGGGGTTGACTTCCCTTGACAAATAAAATATCTGAGTTCTTGTATCTTTTCTTGTAAAGTTTAAATCAAATGTTATAAATCTTCCAATTTTTTTGCTTAGCAAGATTGGGTCTCATATTCTAGGTCTTTTAGGTTTACATGTGCAATTTCTTACACGTTTCATTTATGCTATGGTTTGAATCTGTTATTTTTTCCCATAAGTTCTTTCTTGCTCAATATTTATTCCCCACTATTTTTGGGGGGTGCAGGTTGGAAAGAACTTAGAATCTTTAGAAGGTGGGTCCTGGCAGAGGAGTGTAGGTCTTTGGAGATTAGGCTATTGTATATTACTCCAGGGACCTCCATTCTTGCCTTGTTCTCTGACCCTCTCTGCCCAGGTGAGAGAACCCACTACCAAGGATGCAGCTGTTCTGCCTTCCACCATGATGAACTGCCTCCTGCGAAACCTGAGTCAAAATAAACTTCACACCCCACAAGTTGTTTTTGGCCCCGCCGACAAGATAAGTAACTGACACCATTACAAATCTGACACCATGTCCTCATAGTTTGCTGCTACGCCCTTATATCTTGCTAAGTACACTTATTGATTGTAGTGTTTGTTAGATGCTGGGTCCTCAAATTTTGGTGTGTTTACAGATATGTCACCTGAACTAACACATTATTCTCTTTTACTTTCATCCCAATTTTTATGTCTGTAATTTTTTTCACCACTGAATACACCAAGTAAAGGTTTTAATGTAAGATTGAGTAGCTCTGATAGAACTGATTTGCTTTATCTTGTTCCTTACCTTAGGAAGAAAGTATTGATATTTTGCCATTAAATATATGTTGTAACATTGTAAAGAGGTGTGTCTTAACAAGCAGATGATGATCTCAATGCTTTTTTCTTAGAATTTTATTGTGATGGATTTTTGTTGAACACATTTTCTAATTTATTTAGGATCATTCCATGTCTATGCCAGTGATGAAGATGCACAAAGATTTGCTTCCTAATGCTCACCTTTCATACTGGGACAAACTCATTTTTTTATGAAGCGTGCCTTTGGAGTATTATTCACTGATTAGAGATTGTCAAGAATTTTTATTGCAATTTAAATTAGCAGTATTAGCCCATCATCTCGTTTTTAATAAAAGTGACTTTGGGGACCTAGAAATGATGTCATTGACACTTAATGAGATGAGCTGACAGGTTTGAAATTAGATTCTTGAATGTTTATTAATTCTGCTAATTATGTTTATTTTTGTTTTTGTTTTCCCATTGAAAACTCAACAGTACTAACCATTTTTCAATGTGCTTTTGCTTTCATGGATTTTTGTACTACTTTGTCTCTCCCAGATTTCCCTCAAATTTTTGTCAATCCTTTCCTTTTCTTCTTAAATTTGGCTTACTTTATCTTTCTGGCTTTATAAAAAAAATCATCTTATTTCACTGACTTCTGTATTATATTTATTTTCTAACTATTCTCTTGGGCTAGTGATTCTTCTGCATCAGCTTACAGAGGAACATGGAGAGACTAGCAAAGCATAAAGAACACTTGCAACTGGGGACACTCACAATGCCTAGAGCCTTGAGTATAGGAGTAGAGGCCAAAGCCCAGCTGGAGTAACTCTAGAATCTGACAATATCGTTGAAAAATCACTGTATTGGAAAATGACACAAGGGAAAAAATACAGCAGTAAACTTGGGGGATAGAACATAAGTCCCTCAATATAAAATAGGAGAAATAAAAGGTTTAAAGACATTGAACAGAAAGTTTAAGAACTTTGTAATTTTATGTACATAAAATTGGATTCAAGAGAGTTGAATAAAGAAGAGGGAAGACTTTTAAAAAAATACTAGCAGAAGTCCCACAGATGTGTGCTTGTTTGTTTTGGTAAACAACAATCCAGAGATATAACACATTTAATGAAATTCAAGTAACACAAATTCTAAGAAACACCTACGTAACCACATGGTGATCCCTTGGATATGAATAAAAACTGAGGAGAATGCAAGAAATTAGCAAGAGAAACAAGGAAACACTAGCTCCACTACATTCAAGAAAATAATGCAAAACGTCATTCTTGACTTCACAACATGAGCAAAGTGTGTCATAAGACAATATGCTGTTAGGGCTGTGTCTTAGTCAGGGTTTCTGTTGTGGTGAAGAGACACCATGACCACGGCAACTTGATGTAGGATGTCTCTCTGTATGCTGTGAGTATGTTTTGTTACCATTGGTTAATAAAGATTCTGATTTGGCCAATAGTCAGGCAGAATAGAACTAGGTGGGAAAGCCAAACAGAGATACAGGAGGAAAGAAGGTGGAGTCAGGGAGATGCCAGCAGCCGCCAGAGAAGCAAGATGTGAGGTAATGCCACAGCCATGTGGCAATATATAGATTAATAGAAATGGGTTAATTTAAGACATAAAAGCTAGTTAATAATAAACCTGAGCTAATAGGCCAAAATTGTAATTAATAGTAAGCCTCAGAGTGGATATTCAGAAACCAGCAGGAAGAAGAGAAACCTCCAGTCACAGCAACTCTTACAAAGGAAACATTTAATTGAGATGGCTTTACTCACAGTTTCAGAGCTTCCGCCCAGTATCCTCATGGTGAGGAACACGGCTGCATGCAGGCAGATGTAGCGCTCAAGGAATAGCTGAGAGTCCTACACACTGCAGGCAACAGGAAGCCAACTAAAACACTGGGTGGAATCCTGAACATAGGAAACCTCAAAGCCCGCCCCCACAATGACACTTCCTCCAACAAAGCCACACCTCCTAATAGTGAGAATCTCTATGAGATTATGTGGGACATTTACATTCAAACCACCACAGGCTGAGATTTTTGTTGTTTTTGTTTTCTAAATCAAATTGTTTATTGTAGGAAAGATAATCTGAAAAACATGAAGATGAAATGAAAACCCCTTCACAAACATAAAGGCTAATAGAATTAATTATTGGGATGTCACACTGCAAGAAATAGGTCTTACTTTTAATTTACAGTGTTTCTTTCGTATCTCAGGGGAAAATGGTATTCAAAGATTGAATGTCTGGAACAGTAGTAAATATGCCAATGAACAGGAAAGCCAATGTCCTCGTTTTTCTGACTTACTTAAAGGACATCTGGCTATTTAAATCTAAAAGAAAAATCTGAATCATGAGGTTTATGACACATCTGACAAAATTAGTTAAAAGTAGGGTGTAGGCAAAAGGAAATCTATTTCAATCTTATTCAATTATGTATGATGTAATAGATAAGATTCATTTGTGATAAGCTGAAATCAATTAAGAGTACTCATCGCCATTCCTTGGGAATGCTCTGGGGTAAAATTAAGATAGGTATAAACTAAAAACCAACAAAGAAAAAAATAACAGTATAAGAGGCTAAATATCTGCCACTATAAAAATGCAACAAAAATGACCAAAAAAAAAAAGTTACTAGAATCAGAATTTATTTTAAAAACTCAAGGCCTAAAGGCAAAACTGTGAGCCTTCTGTCAGTTTAATTCACCCCTAATCCCATCCTTCCTACCCAGCAGCTGCAATCTAGAATGTGTCTCCCCCCATTCACAGATAAGGCACTCAGTCTCCAGAGGGGTCCTGTTGGGAGATTGGCTCCAGAGGGAACTTCTGGCTGTGAACACTTTGTCCTCACGGGTGAGGAATGCCACTGTAAAAAGGGCTGGTGGGAGCAGACTCGCTGCTTGTCTGCCCTGCAAACACGGAGCTCCATTCCCTTGTCTTTTACCACAGTCGCACGTTAAAAGGATCCACAGATGTTGGGTGTGGTGGCCACACTATAATCGCAGCCCTTGGGAGGCAGAGACAGGTGGATTTCTGCCAGCCTGGTCTGCATAGTCGGTTCCAGGTATTGCAGTGTCTGTGCTAAAGGAATACTGGCAAGAAAGCCGAATGTCGATATCATTACCTCGCTTGATCTCATTGTTCAGGCAATGTATCATCTCCCACCCTCAAAACAAAAACGGCTCTAGCCTAAGATTCTGAAAGAGAAAGAAAGACTGCATTTATATAACTTTATTACAGCGGGCTGTTGCCATTATCCTATGGCTAGCTATTATTATAAAGTCCTCTTGCCTAATTTGAAGATTAGTCTTTATCGTAAGTTATGACTTCAGAAAAAAAATCATAGTACATTTTAATTTCAGGACTCCTTGTGGTTTCAGGCATACACAGTGACTCTTGCGTTGTGTCTCTGGTGGTCAAGGGTGAACTACTGGATTTGTTTGAAGCTATTCTCAGAAACGCATAAGTGCAAAGAAATCTACACACTGAGACTGAAATAAAATAACAGGATAAAGACTGAGAAGGTCACAAAAGAACCCAGAGTGAAAAAGCAGGTAAGACAATGCAAAATAGTCTCACAGCTACTAAAGAGCAAAGAATGATTCTAAAACACAAGAAACAGCTTCAACTTCATTACTAAATGCAACAGTAAAGAAATACCTGTTGAGGCTCAGTAGTTAAGAGGACCTGAGTTCAGTTTGCAGCACCCATGTTGGGTGGCTCACAATCACCTACATCTCCAGTTCTAGGAAGTCTGATGTCTCTTCTGGCCTCCAGAGATAACTACCTACACACACACACACACACACACACACACACACACACACAAAATAACTTGTTTTTCGAGCAGGGTTTCTCTGTGTAACCCTGCTGTCCTAGAATTCATTGTCTAGACCAGGCTGACCTTGAACTTAGAGATCAGCCTGCCTCTGCCTCCCAAGTGCTGGAATTAAAGGTGTGTACCACCACTGCCCAGCTATACAACAACAATTTTAAGTGTGTTCATATGAATCAGGGAATATTTACAAGATGATTTGTCCCTGCAATGTTCTTAAGAGTCTTAAACAAAAGTGAAATTCTTCTTAACAGTGGAGTAGACACATAAATAGTATTATATTCATACAATGGAATAGTGAGCACCAATTAAGCTATAGCTTTTATTTTCTTAAAACAGGACCAAGTGAAAAGAGCAAGAAGATGTACTGACCAACTCTTTCTTTAGTGTGAACACAGAATAAATTATTCAAAATATTCTTCAGAAAAATAACATATGTGGTAGGCAAAATAATCCTGTCTTCTCAGATGTCTGCACATGTGCTTGAGAACTAGCCTATATGTAATTCACATGGCAGATGAGAAATTGGAGGTGAGATCACACTAAGGAACTTAGTTGAGGAGTGAAGCAGGTGGTCCCAATCCAGTCAGGAGGGTCTTTTACTCAGAACCTGAGTTGGTATCAGAGATGCCATGTTGCTGGTTTCAAAGATGGACTCCACCACCAGCCAAGGAGTGCTGGCACCTCTGGAAAAAAGAAAGGGAAGAGTCTAAAGTCTCTGCTAGAGCATCAAGAAGGAACTGCAATCCTCCTGATACTTTTAATTTCAGCCCAGAGATACCCATGCGTTACTCAAAATCTCTAGCACTGTAGTAGAGTATATTTGTATTACCTTACGTGACTTCTGGTAACTTATTACAGTAGAAATAATATGAGTATGCTTAAAATATTTTTAATGTACATGGATGAATTAACAAAAATCTAGAGTCAGATGATGTGCTGGGAAATATTTCAGTTCTCAAAAGGAAAAACAGGGTTGAGTTTTTTGCTGGTGTTTCTTAAACTGGGTATGGGATTATAAATGATGTGTTCTTCAGATAAAGCCTTTACAGCACCAGGACTGGATACATGACCTTGCAAATTCTAGGCAAACCATCTGCCTACGGAGTCATACATATCACAGTTTATGAAAAGGGGAAAAATACTTTTTCAAGAGGCTGGAGAGATACCTCTGTTGGTGAAGTACTTTGCACATAAGCATAAGGACCTGAGTTTGATCCCCAGGAACCACACACAATGCAGGGTGAGGCGATGTGTAATTGTGATCTCAGTGATGGGGAGAAAGAGACAGGTCTTAAAAAACAAAATAGTCACCATCGGAACTTACACACACACACACACTCTCTCTCTCTCACACACACACACACTCTCTCTCTCTCACACACACACACACTCTCATACACACAATGCACACTCTCTCACACACACTTACACACACTCTCACACACACAACACATACTCTCTCACACACACACTCTCAAACACACAATCTCACACACACAGACACTCCCTAACAACACTCTCTCACACACACTCTCTCACAAACATACTCTCACACACTCTCTCTCACACACACACACATTCATACTCACTCTCTTACTCATACACAAACACACATGCACACTCTCACACACACGGACACCTTTTTAAAAATCCAAAGCAGTAGACAAGGATATCTACTGCAAGAGGAGCCCAGATCTGAGGACAGGGCACAGGCATCTACTTGGGTTGTGGACAGACTCCTATGGTTAAAGGGTGTCATGACAAGAGCAGAGGAGACAGAGGGGAGAAGGGTGGCTTCCTATACTCTTTATCCTTCACAGCAGATAGACTGTGCGATTGTCTAATGGTTGTATGGCTAGCATGGGACTTATCTATATATGAGCAAATTTGCTGGAGTCTCAGCCCAAGTGACAACCCACTTAGCAAGGCGATGCCAGCCCCGAGAGTTTGTGGAAAGAGCCCCAGTGACAGGAGCTGTTGTAAGAGAAGCTTCTAGAAGTTTTGTAGCAAGAGCCCAGTCTCAAGTATGAGGGACCTGTCTGGCCTGAACTGCTTTCTGAAGACCCCACAGTTGTCCATGGTCCACCAGAACCGCACCTCTGCTACACACACGCAAATGCTAGCCCTTGGTGTCTGTCTCTAAGCACAAACAGCCAGCAAGAGGGCTGTGACCAAGACCAGTTAAGTAAAGACTTATTTGCCCTTTTCTCCACATCTCTCTTCCCTGCTTACCTCTAACCCAGTAGGAGCTGAATCAGAGCTAGGAGAGGTGGGGGAGGGGATGACAGATCTGTGTCCAGTCTTTATTCCAAGTCCCTTGAGCCAGAAGCTTGCCCTGTTACTGGGGAAAAGAAATGTTTCCAAAAAGGACAAATTAGAATTATAAATTGCACTAGCGTTTACTAAGGGAACGCGACTTGATAATTATGCGATCTTCCGAAGATGTCACCAAGGAAGGGGAGTGAGGGTGACTTGGCACAGAAAGTTTTTGAACTGTAACTGGACAAAAAGGAAACAATAACAATTTAGACTGACAAAATATTACATATATAGTTGTGGAAGGGTCACGTGATTTTATTTAAGCAAGGAATGGAGTGCCCGTTTTCCAAGGCAGAGCTTTCTTCATCAAAACTCTAGCTCCTACACTTTATTCTTTCACCTTAGCCAGCGCCCTACTACACTACCCTGGGTTTACTCACCTACAAAATGAATTTTTTTTAAAGCACTGTCAGTTTGTTCAGGCTTAAAAAAAAAATGACAGAGCAGGGCCTTTTCACAGGGCTGATGTGAACAATAAGACAAGTAATAAATCCAAAGCCATCCTTTCTGATATGTGAACTTCAAGAACCAGGGCTCATGAAGCTCAAGGAGGGGAGAGCTGGAGAGACGGCTGGGTCAATAAAGTGATGACCATGTAAGTGAGTGAACCTGAATTTGATCCCCAGGACTCAGACAAAAGCCGAGTGCAATGCCGGATGCTTGCAGGAGATGGATCGATCACAGGGGCTCAGTAGCCAGACAACCTAACCTACTCAGTGAGCTACACAACTCTGGGACAGCAAGAGAGCCCGTCTCAAAAACGAACAAACAAAAAGAGTGGACAGCTCCTGAGGAACAGCACCTGAAGTTTTTCTCATCTTCCACACACATGCCCATATATTCACCCCTACCACACATGCACTCACATATACAAATGGGCATGTGCATGCCTGAGCATTCACACACACACACACACACACATGCACACACACAAAGTATCAAGGGGGCAGGAGCATTGCTGATGGAGATATGTAGGGAACAACATATGCGGCAGAATCATGGTGACCTGCAGGGTGTCATGGGATGGGAAGAGGAAGTGCGTAAAGGTGTTAGCAAGGCTGGGACATAAGCTTTTGAAGGGAAGTAGGGACTAGAAAGTGAAAATCTTCATGTTCTACTTCAAATCCTATCAGAAAAAGTCTTAAGCTATTTAGTTCACATTCAACACAAACCTTTCGATCCTGGCCACCTCCCAAAATCCAAACTCTCCCATTCTGCTTGGATCCTTCACTGCTTGCGTTTTCTTGAGCTAAGTTTTGGATCTCCATGCAACTCTTCTTGTTTGAAGCCATCTTATTCTTTCTCTAAAATGTAATTCCGCCAGTACAACCACCAAGAAGCCTCAACATCCATTGTTATTGCTATTACTAGTCAAAAAACGTACGGCGGGTACTCTATACATAGTACCATGCAAGATGTTGGGCTGCAAATTTGGAAAGGATTTGAGGTACCCTTCTACAAAAGCAAAAGTTCAATGAGAAAAGCTTCATTAAACATACAACTGCCAGGGTAATATTCTGACTGAGTTCAGAATAGGGCACCGAGAGAGGTCTGGACTCCAAACCCTAATGTCAGGAGTTTCCCTCACACCCCTGATCCTCTTCTATCCTGTGTTCCCAGTGCCTCCATTCACATTATTGGAAGGAAAAGAGAATGAAGATAAGTCATAACGTGTTTGGCTCCCAGAATGTGTCAGTATCCATGGTGAAGTACTCTACCTGAGCATAATCCCATAACGCAGTATCCTGGTTTGTTTCTCTGTTCTTATGGCAAATACTGACTGTCTTGGTCAGGGTTTCTATTGCTGCGATGAAATAGCGTGACCAAAAAGCAAGTTGGGGAGGAAAGGGTTTATTTGGCTTAAACTTCAGCATTGCTGTTTATCACGTAAAGCTTAAGGGGCTAGTGGCAGAGGGCGATACGCTGTTTTCATTACAGAAGGCCCACCACAGACAACAGACAGAACTTTTTATGGTCCAGCTGTGTCTATGTCAACAGATTTATCAATATAAAGCAGGAGGCAATAGGCAGGTAGGTAGCTGACATCAAAGACTGTGAAATAAGATGAACACAGGCATCTTAGTGCCTCAACTATGGGATCCAGAGAACACTAGCGCAGGGAGTAAGACACCATGATTAAAGGAAAGCCTCAATCATAACACTAAATCCAATGGAGTCTTCTTGGCCACTTGAATGCTTTTACCTCTCAATCTGACAGACTACCCGGAAACACACACAGCCTCTGACGACTCTTGCATGCTTTCCTCCTATGACTCTCATCCCGGCTGTCACCTCAGCAACCTTTAAATAGCTTTCCCCGTCTGTCTCTCCTCACTGTGGTATGCAAAGGAATCCTAGTCTCCTTTTGCCTCGTTTTCTATTTGGATTTCTCCTCATGGATATTTAGCAGGCCTTTATAAAGTTATCTTCCATATGTACTGCCACTACCTTCTTACACAGACTGTGGTTAGTCTTTATCGCAGTCCTTTTCAAAATCTCCTAGTGCACCTTCAAGTCACCCAGAACACAAACCCAGCACCATACAATGTAAAGCAATACGTGACTCCTTTTCCGTCCTAACTTCCATTGCCGCCATTCCCTCTGCTGTAGAATGAGTGTGTGCTGGAAGTTCTAACGTTGCAGACTTAGTCTCCAAACATATATGTCAGTGGTATTTGGTTTAGAGTGTTTGGGGCATAATCAGGATTTGATGAAGTCATAAGAGTGGGGAGTCAATGAAGGCATTAGTGGCTTTTTAAGATGAGAAAGAGATAGTCGGGCAACATGATCTGTGTCACTTCACAATACATAAAGAAATCTTTCACTAGATGACAAGTAGATGAGGGCCCCATGTCCTTGGACTTCCCGTCTCTAAAACTGCTAGACAGATACGCTCTGTGCTGTATTGGTTGCTTAGTCTTGAGTATTTAGTTATCATATGCATAGCTAAATGGCCTAACACACTCTCTACCTGTTCTCTGCTGCCCTATCCCCTTCCTACCCCGTCCCTCAGAGCCTCTGCTCTGGGGATGCTTGGAGGGAACTCTTTTCCCCCAAAAGTCCTCCGACTTCATCTCCTCCTTTCTTCAGACCCCCACTCATGAATCACCTTCCAGGAAGGTTGTTCTTGTGATCACATTTAATTCAAGAACTTCTAGCCTACATGCATACCAACTTTCTCTCCCCTTTTCTTGAATACCATTCAGCATAATAGTACTAGAAATTTATTAGAACTTGTACAGAGATGTACAAATTCCCATGGTGAAAGGGGAACCCTTTCTTGTTATGATGGAGCCTCGTCTATATTTACAACTATATAACTTGACTTGAATGAGCACTATAATGGAGTTATACAAATCAAGTATCCTGTAATTCTTACTGAATCAATCAGCTAATTATGACATCCCAATATAGACGGAAGTTTTCTCTGCCCCACTGGTCCCCCTGGACCGGGTTCTCTCCCACTTACTAGTTCCCACAGCCGCTTCTGAAATAATCTCTCAGAGGCTAATGTATTAAATATAATGGTTTGGTCAATGGCTTGGGCTTCTTACTGACTAGCTCTAACTATAAATTAATCCATTTCTATTAGTTTATATTTTACATGAGGCTCATAGCTTACTGGTAATGTTCAAATCATTTCTCCTTTGGCGGCTACATGGCATCTCCTTGACTCTGCCTTCTTTCTCTGTGTGTTTGTGTGTGTGTGTATGTGTATCTTTGTTTGGACTTCCCACTTAGCTTTACTCTGATAAGCCATTGACTGAGACAGCTTTATTTATTCATCAACCAATAAAAGCAACACATATACAGGACATCCTACATCATCACGGGAAAGCTGCCTGCTAATGCCCTTCCTTCCACATATCTCAGCAGAAGTAAATGACCTCCATTCTTTGCCCTCACCAGTGGTAGTTACTGAGTTAATCTACTAATGAAAACATCGCAGTTCTCTAGGTAAAGGGTTGGTGCTGTAATGCAATTACATGTTGCCCATCCCTATGTCATGGTCTTCTCTGTAGCTGTCAACTGCAGATAGAAGCAAATGACTTCTTTTTCTTTTTTTTTTTTTTTTTTTGGTTTTTTGTGACAGGGTTTATCTGTAGCTTTGGAGCCTGTCCTGGAACTAGCTCTTGTAGACCAGGCTGGCCTTGAACTCACAAAGATCTGCCTGCCTCTACCTCCCGAGTGCTGGGGCTAAAGGTGTGTGCCACCACCACCCGGCGCAAATGACTTCTTCTGTGAATGTTATATTTGAACTCTCCCCATTCTTGTGTTCCTATTGCAAATCCATAAAAACCATTCAAACCATTTCTACTGAAGACAACATTTTCTCGCTGTGTAACATTCACAGGCCATTTTGACTGTTGGCAATTCTGTGCTGTGTAATTGATGGTTCCCTTTCTATAGGTCTGACTTGAATTTGAAAAAGAAAAAAAATTCTATCAACTATTCGCATTGTTTTGCCACACATCTAATGCTTTCTTCACCTGACACAATTGGATTTGCACAGCTTCAAGATTATTTTCCATGATATTTCAATTCCCCACCATGCCATGCAGATGCTGCCTAAGAGTGCTCCTGAGTGGGAGAGTGGATGAAGCTTGAATAGGCAATCACTCCGTATCCGATAAACTCGACTACTATTCACACATACAGATTGAGGCAAGAGTCCGGAAAGTATTTTCATATACCACTCCAACATGTTTCACACTGTGAGACTCGTCCATAGACAATCAGGAAACCAGGAAGTCTCTAACAAGGCTTGTCTTGTGGCGATGTGAGTCGACATCCTCACTTCAGCTTAAGTACATTTCAAACAGCAGCCGGTGGACACTTCTCTGTGTTGAAAATCCTCAATGAGCTGATTTGCTGATTTTTCCATTTTCCCACAGACACACATTCACAGATTTGCTTTAGATTTTCCAACTTACTATACGGTGAACCGAAGTATAATAAAGGTACAAAAAAAAAAAAACCCGCAAAAAAAAAATCAAAACATGGTTTTCCCCTATCTTACTTCCTTCCAGCCCTGGAGGAAGATCTGATAGGTGAGAAGATTGTTCCGCAAACTAGGAACTCTCATGTAGGAACTTTGCAAGTCTCCAGATAACATATCCTTCACCATTAACTTCTGGAATGTGCTAGTCTTTCAAGGATCTGACTGCAATAATTTTCCAAATGAGGTGGACATGCAGAAAAGATGTTTCCTTCCTCACTGTGAAAGAGCAAGGGAATAGCGTCTCACGGTACACTGCGCCAGTTCAAACAGAACCAAACAGCACGCAAAGGTGAAGCTTCTATCAACTGAACGCGTTTCTGAAGCTGCTCCAGATGTCCCTGTTGGAAACAGAAGGTCTTAAGAGCATTTTATGCTTAGGCCACACGGTGTTGATATGGAATGCTGGTGTGAGTCAGCTAAAAACATGTCTGACACTGACCACCCGGGAAGTTGTAAGTCCGCACATAATGGCTGACAGTAACTGTCCAAGGAACCAGTGATAGGATCTGCTATATAACTATTTTTGGTGAAGCATCACTTTTGTGTGATACATAATTATGACCTTGAGGTCAAAGGCACTGGAGCCTGAGCCCTAGCTCTCCCCAACCTGCCTGTGTGCATCATTCTGTAGGCCTGAATGAATGCCTTCCTCCATGAGCCCTGTGCAGCGGTCTGAGTGTGTGCCTGTGGCTGCCTGTGTGTGGCCCAGGTATGTTGGCTTACACCTGGGTACCTGCTGGCATCTGCCTCAACCATAACCCTCCTTCTTTTCTGGCATTGGAGCCAGGACCTTGCAGGCTCAAAACCAACTCTGCACCTTCAGGCAAAAGTGGTAATTCATCGTATAGCAACTGAGTGCAGCCAATAGAAATCACATAAAGATGATTAAGTATACGGTCACAGACCCCTTCCTCTTCCTTGCGATACAAATTCTTTATTGGAAGACTGAGGCAATAACATTGAAATTTTCAGGTCCAACTCAGGCAAGTTGAGCAATTCAGGAAATGTTAGTTGAAAACGAACTGTAAAACAACAAAGTATGTACAAAATATGAAGTTATATTTCATTTTTATCTATTTGGTAGTCTGCTTTTTCTTTTTATCTGTTTTTCTTTACCTTATCTCTTTCAAGTATTCATGGAACCACAGGGGTTTCCACCTTAGGTTCTCTGGGAAGACACAGTCTTAGAAGCTAGATTAAAAGTAGTTGAAACATTGTAGCTCTTTGACATAATAGAAAGTGTGTCCACGTTCTCAGTCATATGAAGCCTTCCCTGCTTCCTTCTGTAGACATTTACCTGGATGTAGTGGTCACAACTTCCTAGTTTTATAGGTCTTTCCTTTCCCTGTTCCTTGGAAGGAAAAAGCAGTTGCTTTCAGATAAATATGTGGGAAAGGAGAATACAATAGAACAACCTTTTAAGGGTATCAGATTTATCCAGATCACTCCCACTTCTCCTATCAAATATCTGTGATTATAGGTAAATGTACCGCAGCTGTTGGACAGTTGTTTACTTCCCCAGTATCTGCTGTCTGCAAAGATCTTGTGTGTGTGTACGTCTCCTGTCTGCTTTAGTAAGAAAACATTGTATCCAAGCTGCTATTGTACCCAGATATTCCCTACTTGAAAAACACATCTGTTGCAGCCTAGAGATGCTCACGGTGAGAGTCTGCTTTCCATGGTTACCACACAAATGTTTAATGTTGATGAGTTGAGTGGAGTCTGGGGTCTGTATAGATAGCACAGCAGGAGTCCCTGCCTTCAAGATGAACAGCAATTCATTTCAGACTCACATAAGATAATCGTATATTACAGTGACACTTAAGAAGAAGAAGAAGAAGAAGAAGAAGAAGAAGAAGAAGAAGAAGAAGAAGAAGAAGAAGAAGAAGAAGAAGAAGAAGAAGAAGAAGAAGAAGAAGAAGAAGAAGAAGAAGAAGAAGAAGAAGAAGAAGATGCTAGAGGACAGTGGTGGGAAAATGGTGGACATGTATAAAGTTTGAGATGTTGACCTGGGTGCCATGATGTCAAGACAGCTGCAGGTATTTTCTAAGACCAAGATATCAATGCAGAGACTAGAAGAATTAGAAGATGAAGATCATGAAGACTCTGATTGGGCTTGCCCATCTTTCCATCTCCCAGACGGTAGTCAACATGTCCAATTATTAGAACATTATCATATTTTGGTGAATGTATAAGGCCTTATAAAAATCATACACACAGAGAGAGACAAATATTTTACATCTGACTTTAATAAATAATATGGCACAGCACAGGTCCTGTAATCCTATAGACCTAGGAGTCTGAGGCAGGAGGATTCAAGTTCAAGGTACACATAGTCCAGCGTGAATTCAGGGACAGCCTGGGCAAATTAGTGAAACTTAGTCTTCAAATAAAGACTTTAAAAGAAGGCCGGGAATGTTCTGTAGTAGAGCTCTTGCCTAGCATGCAGTATGCCACAGGTTTAATTCTTGCTAATGGAAAAAAGAAAAAGTGCAGTATGCTTGTTTTAAAGTTTGCTGTTGGAACTTGACCCTTGCATACAGTTCAGACTCAAACTTTTTTTTTTTGGTTTTTTTCAAGACAGGGTTTCTCTGTAGCTTTTGGAGCCTGTCCTGGAACTAGCTCTTGTAGACCAGGCTGGCCTCGAACTCACAAAGATCCGCCTGCCTCTGCCTCCCAAGTGCTGGGATTAAAGGCGTGTGCCACCCGGCTCCTTGCATACCATTCAAATGTGTGCCACGTGGAGCCATCTTTCATAGGTTGGGCAGAGGAAATGGTGTTCTCTATTTGTATGTGTTTAGAAACAACAGATTCTGGTGAGAAGCAGTTAGACTCCAAGAAGAATCAACGGAAAACAACAAAGCCACCTTTCTAGGTTTGTGATTTATTCCATCATCCATTTATTCATTCAGTAGGTATTCTCCAAGTTGATATGATGTGCTGAATCTTGTTCTGAACTGCAGAGATGCAACAGAGAAAAAGTGAAGTTTTGGAAGATTTTATTCTAACGTGGGTAAAAAGGTAGAGACTAAGCAACTAATCTGAATATTGAAAAAGTATTTCCTTAATAAAATGAAACAAGGCAAGGGGATCTTTCTAAACAGAAAAAAAAATGTTTGCCTCATTGGATCAGTTTACATGGTGGTCCTATCAGGCCATTCTTAGGAGTAGATGCCTCCATGATATTAAATAGTCTCCTATGTAAGGAACTACATGCATAGATTCCAGGAAGAAGGAACAAGAGATACCATATGCTGTCAGGCCTATGCAGCCAGGACAATCATAGCTATGGTCCATAAAAGCAAGATAACAGCAAATAAAGCTGGAAGGCTATTGAACAGAACCTCCCTCGGTAAGAGATGGCTCATGGGCTGTATTTAAAATTTAAAATACAAGGAAGACTACTGGAGGATCTTAAGCAGGCACATGACAAGATCTGTATACCTCTAGAAGATCATTAAGCTGCTATTTAGAGTGTCTGGGGAGGAGAAAACAAGGAATCCAAATAGAAGGCCTTGAGTTGTCCAGGTGAGAGACAGCATCGGGTTGGATCAAGGCTATCGTGGTAGAGAGGGAACAGAGTGTACAAACTGAGTATGTATTTTTGAGGTAGAGAAAATATGACTTGCTAATTAACTGAATAAGGATGAAGGCAAGGATTGGATAACTGGGTTGAACAAACCACGGAGGAACAGGTTTGGAGGGGGTGGATTTCCGCCGCTCACTTTCTGAGATGCCTGTTAAACGTGATAATAATAGTATCTACCTTGTGGGGTTGTTGTACAGAGAGAAGAAACACATGAAAAGAATTTAGGTCAGTATCCAACAGGAACTAATTGCTCAATAAATACTAATAATGATAGCTGTCGAAGTAAAGGTGGTTGTTCAAGAATTATTAATGGCTGTAATTCTTCAATTAAGGTGGGTCAACAAAAGCTCATTAGACTGAAGATACAAGTGTAAGAGGGTGACACGAGGGAGTTCCTACTGTTCATTCCATTTTTGGAGTATTTTTTTTCTTTTTTGGTTCATTATGGGCCAGTAATATAGAACATTTGTCTCCGTCAATCCCTGCATTGAAACCCTAATTCCCAAAGTAATTGCACTCAGAGGTGTCGGCTTCAAAAGTGGTTAGATCACATGGATGAAGCGTCATGCATGGACGTAGCGGTCTTTATACATGTCACACCAGAGGGCTGTCTTATTTACTCCAAGCATGTGAGAGCAAAGAATTCCTTATGTCAGTACTTGACCCCTCAAAAAACACCCAAACTGACTACATCTGACCTTGGACTCTCTGACCCTCTCCAGTAGTGTGACAAGTTAGTTTCTGTTGTCTGTGAATCCCCATTCTGTGATATGTTAGAGAGGCTATAATGAATAATCTCCAACAACAACAACAGCAACAAGAACAACAAATGAATTACCCTTAAAATACAGCATGCCAACTACAACTGACTGAAGCACTCAGATGCCATGGCAATGGTAAATTCCTAAAAAATTTCTAAATTTTACTCTCCATTTCTGGATTTACTTCTTATTACAGACCACTAGAGTCTGTCGCTCAGTTCCCTGGAGTGCATTTTCGGGGCCTTAGCACACAAAGCCAAGGGTGTAGCTGACGAAAAGACACATTGAGTTGTATTAATTGAAGGAGTTGGGGCTGGAATACCTACAGTTTTTGCTACAGGAGGACCCCAGCAGGGGGCCGTCACATAACATCTACAAGCAATCAGTTCTAATTAGGTGAAAGGAAAGAGTCTAATCATTCCTGCGGGAACGCACTCCTCTTCCCACAGATGCGGAATCTAGAGAGACAGACATCGGCTTTCCTTGCTCCCCCTCAGAAACACTTCAGTCTAATCACAGAGATGCAATCTAGTGCTTGGAATGCAGTAAGCATCCAAGGCTCCTGCATCCTCAAACTGGGCTCTGCTGGGGAAAAGAAAGATTAGCAATTCCTGTGACTGACAAGTGGTCCTTAAGGATGCTTTAGGCCCCAGGTTTCCACACCCCGCTAAGAGTTCTTGACTCCTGCTTTGTATTAAATTTCTCTTACTGAACCCCAGCTCCAGTGGTCCAGAGAGTGCATACACCTAAGACCAGAGAGCACCTAGGGGAATTCTTGGGTATTTTGGGGTAAGACATCAATAAAGTAAAAGATTCGGACTTACTTAACTTTACACTGTCTTGAATCTCCCAGATGAGAGGACTGAGGCCAACTCAAGCCTAAGGCGCCCTGCATGCCTGAAAGACCTGCAAGCCTGGTCCCAAGGACTAGGCGAACACTACTTGGGCTGTGGGTGAAAACAAACTAGGAGGGTCCTCTTTACAAAATGTGTCCTTTCCAGGAAGGCACCCCGAGCCTCCCCACTGGTGTCGCCAGCCGCCTGGCACCGAGACACCGTGAGCCCGGTCCCCGGGCGGGTACAGCAGGCAGGGACGCGACGGTGACTCACACGGCCGCGCGCCCGCGGGAGGGGAGGAATCCTCACCTCCGGCCGCGCGGGGCGAGGGGCTGCGAGACGCATGCGCTGCGAGACGCTCGCTCCCTCCCCGCCCACCCCAGCCTCCTCCCTCTCGGCTCTCGGCTGGCCTGGCTCCCTCTCTCCGTCGCCGGGTGCTGAAGTTGGGCGGATGGCAGCAAGCCGGATCCTCTAGAGGACGGAGCAGCCCAGCCCCGCGCGCCCTCGGACCCCGGTGCGCTCACCCACACCCCAGGCCACCCGGTAAGGCGCGACCTCTGAGTCCCCGAGAGGATAAGAAATGACATAAAAATGTCTGCTTTGCATTGATGGGTGGGTTTGATTTTTTTTTTTCCATTTTGCTTTCCCCCTCCACAGCGAGGAGGAGGTGTAGAAAAGAGGGGGCGGAGGGGGTGTCTGTCGCCAGTGCGCTGGCTGGTGAGACAGTGGGGTGTGCGGGTCTCTGTGGACAGCACCGCCCCGTGGCTCCGCGAAGTTGAATCCCGCGTGGCCCGTCGCAGGGCTCGGTCCACTCGGATTCCCCCGGCTCTGCAGAGGGGCTGGACCTCTGTCCTGCCCGGTCGCGGCTTCGGGTGTACGCGATCCCGCGGGGGAGAGAGCTCAACACCTTCGGGGATCTGGAGGTGAGACGGCTCTGCGGTGTCGGGAGGGGGGAGCGCGCAGGGGCTCGGGGTCCCCAGGCTTTTCGTGGCTGTTTGGTCTCAACCGCGGACCACCTCAGATGGTCTCATCTCTCTGTCTTTTGGTGCCTTTAGGGACAATAAGCGATTCAGATGCAGATGATGGTTTTACAGATACCTTGAGCAGCTGCTGTGCGTGTGTGCGTGCGTGTGTGTATGTGTGTGCGTGTGTGTGCAGAAGGTGAGTCTCTTTTGTTCCTCCCCCACCCCTTAGTCCAGAGAAAGCGAGTTCTGGTGTGCATGGCACCGGGTCGGTTTTACAGCAACCAGGGATGGGGGGAGCTGTGGGGACCAGGAACGCCCACCAGCCCTCCGCGCTGCCCCGCTGGGTGGCATCACAGACTTCCTTGCTGTGGGAGCTGGTTCTCCTGATTACGCTTGGATCACCGCTTCTAGCTGCCTCTTCACTAGCCTCCCTCCTCCTCCTCTCTTTTCTCCGACTGCCGCAGAGGCTGGGTGCAGACACTTTCCTGTTGTCTCCTCTTCTCCCTACCTCTGTGTCTTGGTGAAAAATGTCGGAAAACCTGAGGATGGAGGAAGGACAGAGCATCGGGTGGGGACCTGCTCTTGGCTAGCTGGAGGCGGCTTGCTCCGTGTCCCAGGCAGTCCGCACCACTCACTTGAGTCTGAAGGCTCCCAGAGAGACTGAGCAAGAGTCACCTGGTTTAAAATATACCGGTGCGAGACCAGCGTGTGTGTGTGTGTGTGTGTGTGTGTGTGTGTGTGTCCTCTTCCTCCACTGAGAGCTGGGGATGCAGGCTCACTTGAGAGATTCTGGTTGCCCAGGAACCCTGCCACTGGCTCTGAACATAGTGTTTCCAACACTCCCCCCTCCCTACTGACTCTTCAGTAAATTCATCCTTCTCTGTCTTGTGTTTGCAAGCTTTTAGCTCTACCTTTCGACCTCCTTAAAGGGGAGTGTGGGGCGGTGGGCGCTTACAACGAACAGAATTCTCTCCATGATGGGTTGGCTATCATAGATAAAGAGAAACCTTAGTTTGGTTCCCATCTAGGAGAAACACTTCTGAGACTGGTCCGTCTGCATTTCCGGTGCTCAGGCACTGGTTTTCAGGGTGGTGAACCTTTCTGGAAAGAATTTGATTGGAAAGTGAGAAATAAATTTTACTCCTCTAATGAAGATGATGTTTTTTCTCATAGGTTCAGCTAGACGCTGTACATATTAAAGAATCAGCGAACTGTGAAGCTCTTTAAGTTCTTTGTACGCATTTCCGAAGTCTGTCGTAGTAACAGTAGCAGTTATGCATGGGACATGCATTGCAACATTGATAACTAATCAAAGAGTAATTCATATTCCTCAAGTCACATGTCTGAGAAGTTTGACCTTCCTTTAAGTTACTATTATGAAGCAGCTTCTTCCGTTATCATGAACTAAAACAGTAATTAGGCTACTCATAGGAACATAAATTTATTTACTATTTTATAATCGTATGGACTATATTTAGGGCCCATGGATGAGGTTTATTTACAGTTTTAGAAGCTAAGAAAACAAATGTTTATTATTACGAAAGAGGTATATTTTGGTAATGAGATGCCTGTCTTTGGGGATAATGCCTGAACACAGATCACGGGTAGCCATTTTCCCTCTTGAAATTGTCTCCAAAAGATAAGGAAAGCCACTCACTTCAAAACAAGCAGTGTACTGTGTTCCTTTTGCCCATTTCCACTATTTTTAGCTGTGTTGCCTCCATTTCTGCTTGGGTTAGTCCCTACTTTGGGCTCTGTGATCATTTTTTAAGGCAAATAAATGGCCTTTCCTTCTCAGTTTTGGATGACCACCCTATCAGGATTTAGTTCATTTAAGCTCATCATGTCCATGGTCTAAACCCATCATCATTCCTAAGGATTTCTTATACGTTTTCATAATAAAGAAGTCTTGCTGGCGTGCCCCGGGGCTAGACACTCTGAAAACAAGAAGCTACATTCTTTTTTGACTTTATCAAACAGCTAAGTAAAAGTGAATGGTTTTGGTCCTCATTGTTGAGCATTCTGCTGACTCACAGACTGGAGGGTAAGGAAGAACTTAGGTGTGCGTGTTCTGCTGTGGAAGTACGGGATCATGCATTACAAGTCCATTGGCTGAACTGCGTGGGCTTTTCCTGGAGAAGCAGTCATCAGCAGTGAAGCCTGACAGGGATGAGACCCCTTCCTATACCCTAGTTCTGTCTACAGAACAATGGAAAATACTTCACTCTGCAGAAGGGACAATGCAAGAAGCAATGAGTTTATCCGTTGATTACTAAAGACTACTATGGGGTTTTCTGGAGCGCTTAATGCAAATACCTCACTTCCTCTGAGTAGACAGTGGGATGTTTGATGTGAGACTGACGGATACACTGTCAGTCTTTCCTTTTTCCTGTCTTTTTCCTTTCCCTCTTTCCTGTCTCCCTTCACCTCAGTTTATCACCTGAAGACACTTTAGTAACTTAAAAAAACAAAACAACTTAGATTGTTATCCAGACTGCTCTGCTAGCACCTAGCACAGTAACTAAGAAAATGGGAAGTATTAAATATTTCCTAACTGAATTAACTTTGAAAAATTGACATGACTCAGAGAAGCCTTCTGACCTTCTTAGTTGAAACTGTGGGCTCCAGGATCAATGAAAGACCTTGTTTCAAAAACTACAGTGGTGGGAGATGGCTTAGGTGGTAAGAATGCTTATTTTGAAAGCAAGAGGACCTGAATTCAGATCCCTTAGCACCCACATATAAACAAGGCATGTTCTGAATGCCTGTAACCTCAACCCTGGGCTTCAGGAAGACAGACAGGAGAATCCCAGGAACTTGCTGTCAGTCAACCTGGCAGGAACTACGAATGTCAGGTTTAGTGAGAGACCCTCTCTCAAAAGTCAAGGTAGAGACAGGAAGTCTTTCATTGCATACATGGGTGCGTGCGCGCGTGACACACACACACACACTCATGCTCTTGACCAAGTACCCTCATTGAGGTTATGTCTATGGTCCCACACCTTGGAGGAAGCAAGTTCTAGAATTGTAAATGCATTCTGCTGATATAACACTTAGAGTTTTGAATTCTGGTGATAAAACGGTACTTGCTTATTTTAGATCTCCTGGAACACAGGAATTTATATGAAATGAGGACACATGTGGATATAATAAACAAAATTATTTGGTCAAGACATCTTTGGTTTATGTCCTGATGCCTCCAATTAGGGACTTTGTTGTTCATCTGCCCCAAGCCTCAGTTTCTTTCTGTGCAGGGATCCTGGGACAGCTTTAAGCACAGACAGAATGCACATACAAGAGATATACTTTACTACCAGTTTGTCTTATACCATACCATCATTTGAAAATTGATGTGTCATTCTTGCTTGTTTTTTTTAAACTCCTTTTTCCTTGTTACTGCTTCTGTATGTTAGTGTCATATAGCGACTGCAAAATATTTCATTTTATGAGTAACTTAATTTATTGTCCATTCTTTTATTTGTGAGCTTTTATGTTCTTTCTAGTATTTTCCTATTTTAAGTCGTGTATGCTATTTTTCACTAATTTTTATGCATGCCTGTAATGCACCTTTTTCCTTTAGGTTTGATAGGTACACTGTCTAAATATCATCAACTTTTTTTTTCAAAAAAAATCATTGCTAAGTTGGCAGGTGAAATTAATATTTTTTAATTCTTCACCTTTTACTAAGAGAGATAATGACCTTGTGACATGCTCGTAGTCATTTTTTTTCTTCAAAGGCAACTTGTTTGTGTCATTGACCCACATGTAATGCTATTCAAATGTATTTTCATTCCTTGAGTGATGATAACAATCCCTTTTAAAAAAAGAAGCACAAATGAGGAAAGAACATGCTCAGTGGCAAAGAGTGTGTGTGGCAAACATTAAAAAAATCATTGTGGCTAACCCTGAAGGGTTGGAGCCCGATCAGCTGAGGAGTCAAGGAAAAACAACCCTCGGAACTTGTGCTCCAGTGTCTGGGCTTTTGTTCCTTTTAGAAGCACCCAATTACTGGATTATCTTCAAGCATGCATGTCAGTATGGATGGCTCAATATGAAGAGACCTGGACTTCTCCAGATTATTTCCATCCCTTGTTGATGTCATAAGGGAACTTTCCAGTTTAAATAAATTAAAAAAGAAAATGGACATAGAGAGATCCTAGTCAGTGAAATTTTCATCAAAACAACAACAACAACAAAAATCTGAGTTATCATGTCAGGTTAGGGTCAGATCCTGTCCCTACACTTCAGCTGCATGCAAAATTTACATATTTAAAGGCAAATGGCTGACTTCAGTATGCATTAATGACTTTCATATCCAGAGTGTATATATTAATTATGTGTTTGCTACTGTAAGCAAACACTATGAACATAAGCGACTTAAGGAAGAGTGTATTCGGCTTCTATTTCAGGGGGCTGAATGTCTGAAATGGCAGGGAAGGTGTGGCTGCAGGAGCCGGAAGCTGAGAGATCTATCACAACCACAGACAGGAATCAGGGAACAAGCACTGAAGGGGAGCTAGGTGCACACTCTCAAAGCTTGCTCCAGGGAAGTGCTTCCTCTAGCAAGACTCCACCCACCCACCCCCAAAGGCTCACAACTTCCCAAGCAGCACCACAAGCTGGAGAGCAAGCTTTCAATTACACAAACCTGTGGGCAGTGTTTCTCATTCAAACTGCCACAGTGTACCTCCTGAATCAGTGGGATGTTTTAAAAACTTAATTTTATGAATGGTTTTATTAATGTGTGTGTGTGAGGGAGAGAGAGAGAGACAGAGAGAGAGAAAGAGACAGAGACAGACAGAGAGAGAGAGAGAGCAAGTGCCATGACATATATGGAGGTCAAAGGTTAACTTTGAAGTCAGTTTTCCCCCTTCATCCTTATTGGGTTTCCAGGATCAGCCTCAGCCTGGAAGTTTGCCCAGCAAGCATGTTTACATGCTGAGACACCTCACCTGCACAAAGCAATAACCTTATGACCTTCTAGTTCTGACTTTTAAAGTTCTGTGGCTTTAGACAAGCTTAGTATGCAAAGTTTAATCACTGAACTTGGAAAATCTACGGCATTCTCTAAGAACCCAATAAACGGCTGAACATAGAATTTTATCGTCATCAGGTTTTTCCATTTACCCACTGCAGTCAAACCCCAGTGGTTCCGGAGTGAGCCCTAACAGCTTTCTTATGATGGGCGGGAGGACCTTATGAACAAAGCAATGGGAAATAAAATCCTGTTTCCAGCAGAACTAAATCTGAGTTGTTACTAATGTAGATTTGCAGGGTTTTCAGAAAGATTGCACAAGTGTCTTGTATTGGGAATTCTAGCGAGAGGTGTTGACATCCAAAATCTCCTTGACTTTCTTAAGCTCTGCTTGTGACATTTTCTTTTAAATCCCTTTGTCAATAAATGTAATTTTATTATAGACAATGAGTGTGGTTCACAAAGCAAATATTTACTTCCTTATATTGTACCTAAGACTTTTTTTTTATAGTAGTGCTGATTGGCTATTGAGATATACCGGTTGTAATTCAAGAGCTGTGGCATCATAATAAAGCAGGCCCAGACCAGCGGGGAATTATGGCATCAATGAGGGAGCAGGCTGTTTATTCCCCTTCTTCAGATGGCTCTGGTCTTCTTAGTTAACCAATGAAAATTTGGACCACACTTTATCAGTTCATTCTGTCTCAATGAAAAGCGTGGACTTGTATTTTGGGATATTATAAAAAGTCTTGCAAGGCATGGTGGCGCAAGCCTTTAATCCCAGCATTGAGAAAACAGACAAGAGGATCTCTGTGAGTGTGAGGCCAGCCTGTTCTATACAGCAACAGCAAGGCCTAGGCCACCAGCACTACATAGTGAGACCTTGTCTATCTAATTATTAAGTTTAGTCCAAGATATCTACCCCTCATCTCTGTTTCCTCTACTCACCTTATTATTATTCTTTTTTTTAATTGGAGATAATTCTTTGTACAATATCTTCTGATTATAGTTTCTTCTCGCCCATCTACCGAACTCCATGACCCCCCTCTTTAGAAAACAAACAAGCAGACAGTGGTGGCATACGCCTTTAATCCCAGCACTCGGGAGGCAGAAAGAACTCTGTGAGTTTGAGCCTGATCTACAAGAACAAGTTCCAGGACAGCTAGGACTGTTACACAAAGAAACCCTGTAAAAAAAAAAAAAAAAAAGGGAAATAAAAAATAACGAAAAAAAAAACACAAGAAACACACACAACCGAAATCCACAAAAACACGAAACCATAAACCATAATATATAAGCAAAAGACCAGTAAGATTAAAAACAAATCTATGAAAATACTGTTAATCTCATTTTGTGTTGGCCATCTACTGCTGAGCGTGGAGCACCTACTTAATTTTTAATTAGTTAGTCCAATTTAAGCCTGACGTTCGACGTTACGTTTAAATAACAGGTGTAATCAGTACATGGAAAATGGCAGAGATTTTGAAAGCAAGGTGTGTGCCTTGTTGGCCGAGCCGAAGCTTTTCCTGAGAATAACCAGGAGTTTAGCCCTGTGAGCACTGCTATCTATGACGTTGAAAATGATAATTTTCAAAAATGCTGAAGGGGTAAACTAGGGGATCGTTCTATGTAAAATGACTCTCGGATTAGCAGTCTGTATGCAAGCATTACATATTGTACTGCAGTTAAATAAACATATTCAAGAAACCCTGCACAGATGTTACACATATGAAAGATTTTACTTTCTGTAAAGTCCTAGTCTTTCTGGGTCTGTTACCTCACTCAAAATAATGTTTTCTAGTTCCATCCATTTTCCTGACAAATTCAAGATGTCATTTTTTTCTACTGTGTAGTATTCCCTTGTGTAAATGTACCACATTTTCCTTATCCATTTTTCAGTCAAGGGGCATTTAGGTTGTTTCCAGGTTCTGGCTATGACAAACAATGCTGCTATGAACATAGTTGAGCACATGTCCTTGTGGCACGATTGAGCATCCTTTGGATATATACCCCAAAGTGGTATTACATGTACTCACTCATAAGTGGTTTTTAAACATAAAGCAAAGAAAACCAGCCCATAAATCACAATCTCAGAGAACCTAGACAACAATGAGGATCCTAAAGGAAACAGACATAGATCTAATCTACATGGGAAGTAGAAAAAGACAAGATCTCCTGAATAAATTGGGAGCATGGGGACCTTGAGAGAGGGTTGAAGGGGAGGGGAGAGGCAGGGAGGGGAGCAGAGAAAAAATGTCGAGCTCAATAAAAATCAATTAAAAAAAAAGTTCTTGTCTTAACCAAGGGCCCCTGATTCATGCATAAGTCTGTCTCCCTATCCATTTCTTGTTTTTTCTTTCTCTGACTAGTTTGCCTAACCATTGAATTAAACATTTTTCAGTCATACATATTTCCAGTTGCTACTATATTAGGCTCCATGGTATGAATTTTAGATGCAAAGATTAACTAAATATGACCCCTGTGTCTCATAAATCCACATATACTTCTTCAACACATTCTTTTAATTTTATCTGATAGGACTCGCGCTTTTAAGTGTCCAAGTCACCCTGAATACCGTATGGGAGCAATAGGGAAGGATTTCCTTCGGGTTTAGGAATTTCAGTTAGCTGACCTCAAAATTTAGAAGCTACTACCTCTAAAGGGCAAGGGAGCTGCTAAGGAGAGACTCAAAGACAAGAAGAGAAGCAGGAAGTGGCTTTGCTGGTGCCTGGCCAGTGATTGAGCAACAGTCACCACATATAAGAGGCAAACCTCTGAGTGAGGTTCCAGGGAGAAGATCTAGTTCCTGCTGAGTCCCTCCTATGCCCCCCCTCCATTTAAAGGTGCCTTTGGGGTGACTGTCCAGAAGGGGCTTAAGGTGTCCTGGGATGTAGGCATCAGAGGGTCCCAGGAACCAGCATCCTGCCCATGTGCTATTGGGCCTGTGTCTCCTATGCATTAGAATGCTCCACAAGGTTCCCTTCTGATTCTGTTCCAATTCTATCTTAGACAATGAATGGTCTTGAAGAAACAGAATAGAGGTCCCAAATCCAGAATGTTTCCCTTTTTAATTAATTAATCAGCTGCGTGTGTGTGTGTGTGTGTGCGCGCGCGCGCGTGCGTGTGTATGTGTGTGACAGACAGAGAGAGAGGCAGGGTCTCCCATTGCTCAGGCTGACCTTGAACACAGTAGGTAGCCCAGTATAGCCTTTACCTCCCAATGTTCCTGCCTCTGTGTTCTGTATGGTGAAGTTACAGGCACTTGCTGTAATGCCAGAATACTCCTTTGAGAAAGAAAATTTTGATTTTAGAGACATAAAAACATCTTCAAAATTCATCTGTTGTAATCACTAGAGTGTTTTTTTTTTGCAACAGTTAAACATGTTTAAAAGAGGCCTAAAGGCAGACAGGTTCCCCAAATACATGTGTAATAGCAGACTTTCTGAGGCTATAGTACAGGATGGTGCCAAATGCTTTGCCTGTACTAAGCTTGGGCTTCAAACCCCAGCAGCCAAGAAAGAACCAAAAAAACAATGAATAAGTAACCCCCAACTCTAAACCTACACCCCAGATTTATCCTGAACTTCAAAGCTTTGATATTATCTGTAGAACAGGAAGATGTGATCTCCCTCAGAAACATTATGCACACATCATTAGTTAGCTTATTTGTGGCAATAAAAGATGTCCACACTAGGAATGAATGAACTTGAAGATAAGTGGAACCCCTGTCATCCACTAGATTGAACTTGCTTGTCATTAAACCTTTGAATGGGCTGTTAATAACAGCGTGTGCTAATTTGGAGTTTGGACCTATTTCTTTCTTAAATCATGGCTCAGCATGACCGTGCCACATTCAGCCTGTAAATGTCTCAGTCACGTGTGGCCAAGGTTGACAGGATAAAGGCAGAGGAATAAAGTAGGAGTTTTCCTGAAGGCCCTGAGGCATAGACCTGTATGAATCAATATATAGACACGTGTGACGTTTATAAGCAGACCCACCTTCCTGTAATGATGCTCTGTGAATCAGAGTGTCCAGGGCTGTAAGTCACAGCACTGGATGCTCGACTGGGAGCTGCAACAGGCTTATTTCCTACCTGCTATTTAGTGAAGTTTGACATTTGACTTCCCTGCCCCTTGTTAGTATTGTTAGTCAAGGTACCAAGAAGAGTGTGACTGTGTGTGTGTGTGTGTGTGTGTGTGTGTGTGTTATATGAGTGTGTGTGAGTTGTAAGTGTGGTGTGGGGGGGCTGATGCGATTAGAGAATGTCTTCCTCAATCACGCCATCATATTTTGCAGGACTTTCATTGAACTTGGACCTCATAGTTTTGAGGAGACTGGATGCCCAGGGAGTCACTACAATTGGCTTCTTTCAGCCTTCCCAGCACCGGGGTTATGGATATGCATGGCTGCACCCAGCTCTTTAGTTTTTATGTGGGACTGTGGCTCAGAACTCAGATCCTCAAATGTCTACAAGGACGTTACCCATTGAGCCATCTCCCCAACCTCACACGCAGATTATTTCAAAATATATAAATTGAGGAAGAAGGAACATAAATTCTTTTTTTAGTTACTAACATATCAAAAAACAGAGACATTTGCTGTTATTTTATGCTTTAAATATTTGCTTATTATTAATACTATGTGTGCACACTCGTGCTTGCACACACGTGTGAACGTGAGAGGACAACTTTCCCAAGTTGGTTCTTTCCCTTCATCATGGGTTTCAGGGCTTGAACTGTAATGATATTTCATTTGTATTTTAATAACTAAAGCTTGCCTGAAGATCAGAGAGTAAAACAGCTCCCTGGTCAGCCTTACAGACCATGCAGTGGTGACACACATCTTCAATCCCAGTAGCCACACTAGTTTGCCATAGAAACCTGGAGGTAGTGATGGTAGTGGTGCACGCCTTTAATCCTGGCACTAGAGAAGATTATAAAACAGGAGGAAACAGGCTTGGTCTCATTCTAAGGATTCCTGGAGGCAGGATCACCATTTTTGACCGAGGTAGAAGTAAGAGCCAGTGGCTGGCTGTTTTGGTTTTCTGACCTTCAGGTTGAACCCCCATATCTGTCTCTGGGTTTTTATTACTCATGCTTCATTGAACTCAGAGCTTCACACTTGTGTGCTAAGAACCTTTATCTGCTCTGCCATCTTGTTTGCCCCATTTTATGTGATTTGGGATTGAAAGATAAGCTTTCATCAGATGATTTGAACGCAAATGCTTCATTCTCTCAGGACAAATTAAAACAACAACAAAAATTAAGATAAAATGCAATGCTATTTCATTATCTGTTTGGTATCCAAGGATAAACTGCCCAGTTTGTTCCGTCTGTGTGAAGTTACAAATAATGTTGGCAATTTTCACTCAAGCTATAGAAGGCCACGCTTCCTTTATCTGCTCATAACAAGCAAACCCAATTTTCACTAGTGAAGAAATGGTTTATATAAAATGATCTTTAGTAAAGTCAATATCTAATGATTTACCTATTTTATAAAGATGGGTGAATTCATTGAAAAATATGCCTATGTAATTATTTCATACTGAAAGCCAAGAGATGGAAATTCTTTATAAATTGGAATTATCTCCCAAGTATAATATCTGAAGTAGATGATTCATGCCTCAGTACGGGGATGTATGTGTGTTTTTATCCATGGATGGAAAGACAAACAAGTGATGTGATGTTTGTATGGTCACAGCCTAGTGTTTGGCGTAGCTGAGAAATAAAGAGGTGGTGCCAATGAGGTAACAGTGATCCAGGCAGAGAGAGTCAAGGCTGCAGTCAGAAAAATGCGGCTCGCAGCGAAAATTCACTGTCTTTGAAAGTATAATGCTGTTCACCGCATGTTATATAACTGCTGCGTTATGTAACCACTTCTGGTTTTTAGACTTCGTGAAACCCAGTCTTAAGAAGGTAATTTTCCCCCATTAATTCAGTAATTTCGTTGACTAAACATCGGAGTGATGCAAGTAGGCTGCCATGAGGTAGAATTCCATTAAATAAATGTCAGTTCCAGGAAGGGGAAAAAAACGCAGGAAGCACTTCTTGTCCTGGTATGTGGGTTACTGGAAATGGTTGACAAAATTTTATAAGTGATACCGAAATTCAGTCTCATTGATAAAATATCTATGTCAGGTTTTCTTTTTTATATGCTACTATTTGTATATCTGATGTGCATAAGATCAGCTCTAGTTTTATAATGTAGACACACCCATTTGTATATGTAAATAGCATCAGTAAAGTGATATGCAAACTAAGCTTTTCTTTATTGAATAGCAGGGCCATTCAGTGGCTTAATATCTAAACTGTTTATTAAGATTCAGGGGAGTTCAAGTGTATGTGGAGAAACTTCTTCACTAATTGTCACCGACATTATCTTGAAGAGAATGTGTACTTCTGGCTTAGTAGGCTTTGCCAGAATTGGTCACTCGGTGAAGCTGCTGATTATAACTGAAATCAGCTTTGGTAGTTGGCGGGCTTGCCTCTGACCACTTAGCCCCAAAAGAACTCGCGTCTGGTTAGATTTCAGGAGGAAAATGGAGAGCATGGGCCTGAGAGTAGCGCTCACAGGGTACAGTCTCAAAAATTAAGCTGGATGCAAGCCGACCTGATAGAAAGAGAGAGGAGTCTGGGTTAAATTTCCGAGTGTTCACATCCAGCCTCCGTGTTCCCTTCAGGTTCAGCTACTCATCAGTTTCACCTCTTCTGTGCCCTTCCTCCTTAATCTTAATTAATGCATTGTGTAATTGGAGCCCTGATCTGCAACCGGGAATACTAAAATTAAATAAGACATAGCTGAGTCTCAAGGATCCTGAGGATGAGTTGAAGAAAGAAGATATGTATCATTTTATTATTAAAATAGTCTAGGAGAGAAATAGAATGCCACATAAATTGAAGAACTGAGATCATGTTAGATAATTAAAGTAGAATCTGGGGGAAATTAAACTAGAATCTGAGATTGTGACTCCTTCTTTTAAGTATGGAAAGACAGAATTTTGATAAGCAAAGAAAGACTTTCCTAGCTCAAGAGTTATATAAACAAAGGCACTCAGTTTTGAAGACTGCAATGCCCCATGGGCAATGGACTGGGAACGGCAATACAGAGTCCAGCACTTATAGGGCAGAGGAGTCTGGGGAAGATGGGGGATTTGGGTCTTGGACAAGTTAGTTGAATACAACTGTTGAGGCAGTAACAAGGTACTTGGCAAACCCCCAGAGTGTTGTGATTGGCCAAAACTCCATGTTGCAGACTGAATGTTACTTATAAATTTCCAACAGGAATAGACTCAAACACATATTTTCACAATGGAAGGAAAGGTGTCCCTCAATAAAATAATAGCAGTTGTGGTTTTTGTTTGTTTGTTTAAATCCCAAAGACATCATAATAATGCCATTCTGTGTGGCACTATTTGTTGAGTTTATGATGAGACCCTAATTATTTTGGTCCTGTATCTCAGGAAAACATTGCTATACAATATAGGTGGTCTAAATAGAAGAAATACAGAATATCTTTTTGAATTTAAAAATTGTTAGTAACTCTATGCCTGAAGATGTAGATGAGCACATTTTATCTCTGAAAAAAACATTAGTAAAAGAATGATTAGAAAAAGTAGAGCTCCGTTGCATCTAAAGGCTGACTCATTGCCCTTTCCAATCGATGTTTGACCTTCAGAGAGCCACTCCAATGCACAGTGGTAATGTGTTTACTTGAAGATATTATTTCAGTGGTATAGTCTGTCTATCTTCTGAGCTAAAAGTTTAATTACAAGGGTACTGGGGTATATATATTCAGAAATCTGACCTATAGAAAAATTCAAGTTTTGAGAACAATTTTCCAACCCCATGACATTGAAATTTTCAGAAATATATGGTGAAGGATTGAACCCAGCTCTTGTTTTCAGCAGTGAAAAATAATTCTATGGCTTCATGTCACAGTATTGTTTTCAAATTTTAGAGAGGCAAGTCAAAATCACAACAAAAGCAATAATATCATATGCTCACTACAGTCCTACAGAATAATTGTGTAAGCATGGATTAAAACATACAAGCTTAAAATGATGTGTGATCAGGAATATATGTAATGCAGATGGGATTTCAACCCTAGGTAGAAGTCGTTCTTTGTTATTCAGGTTTCAAATGAGCCTTTTACGTTTCAAATGAGGTCAAAAGATATTAAACACTTTATATCATAAAAAGTTCCTTAGACTTACAAGAATGAGGAAAACTGTTTGAGAGAAAGAGAGAGAGACAGACAGACAGACACTGGGAAAACTTAGATATATTATGTGGCTTAATTTTCAAAAGCCTAAGCCATGTAGGAACTTGCAGGATGATGGGGGAAAGCAGATCTGTGCAGCTGTGGCCTTTCCGGGGTGGGAAGTTCTGTTTCCTTGATAAGCAAGCACTGTTTGTGGAAGGAGGGATCTTGGATGGTAGGGATTTGGGAAGGGCACTCCAGCGGGCAGGTCTGTGTACTGGGGAGGAGAAGTCACATAACTTCCTCCAGGTGAGAGACAACGAAGCCTGAAAAGACGTGGAGAGCGAATGTGGAGGGTTCGATCCTGAGTATCTGGGAAATAAACTCCCTCTAAAGTGTCAAAGACAAAGCGATGACGCGTTAAGAATGAAATAAAGTTCGACACGTGTCAGACTTCTCACAGACGCTATAATTAAAAAGCTGCAGGAATATCAAGTATGAACTTGGACTGCACCCATAGAGGTGCACAAGGTCGGAATAACCAGGTGACAGTGCTGTTCCCTTCTGCCAATGCATCTCGAAAGTGGAATGGGATGAAGATGATAAAAGCAAGTTCACACACATGCGCGCGCACACACACACACACACACACATTCACATGATTGGAGAAACTTGTGCTTTCTGAGACTGGACTAGAGTGGTTCCCCTGGAGGATGGGTGTATTTCACCTCCTGGAGAGAAGCCATGGGAAATCATTAGACTCAACCAAGATTACCACAGTGTATAATGGAAGCAATAAAATCTCAAGGCGGAAGAGTTGATCAGAGACTGTGTGTGCAATGCCCTGGCATACGATTGCTGCTGGTGCATCTTAGTTCTTACTGTGACTGTGACTCTTCGGAGTAACATTGGGACCATTGGGCACAGGGTGTTGTAAAAGATTTTGCTGTCCTGCTGGAGGTGGTTTTGCAACAATGATAGCCTGCTCCTAAGGTGAGCTGCCTTGGAAGCTGTGTCTAAGAACTGAAGGGAGATAGACAGTGGCAGAGATGTGATGGAACCCACAAGTGCCCTTGTAATTCTGAGATTCAAATAGCCTCCCCACCCCCGACTCTTGCAGGGATTAGGAATTGGGTCTTTCTTAGAGAAAGACTGGGGCTAGAGATAAAAACACTGAAGTCTCTTACTGATGCAGGAAAAGGAGATGCTTACAATGGAAACCTGGAACCCATCTGAATTGAATGGATGTGTGGGGAAAGGGGGGACCACAAGTGCATGCCTATACACGCACGTGCATTCTATGTGTGCATTTGTGCATGAGGTCATCAGAGGAAGAAGAGGTGTTAAAGAAAGGATAAAGATACTACAGTGTGCTCAAGCCAAGGAAGTAGACAGGATTCTTAACCAAATGTACTCACATAGACATACAAATAAATAATATATATGTATAAATCTTTTGAAAAACAAAAGAACAGTTTACCAAGAAGACCAGCTCATTTATGCCATGCAGCAGAAGTTCAAGTAACAACAAAACCAAGATGAACTGTCAGACTTTTGCCAGAGGCCGCTGCTTGCTATGGTCTAGACAGCCTTGGTGCTGAGGGATTTACACACTACCTACTTTTGAAATTTTTAGGCAGCTTCCATTCAGGGCAACTGAAATGAAGCATAGCCAAGATAAGAATGCAGAGAGAGAAAGTATCAGGCAGAATGGGGAAGGGGCCACGGCATTTAGGTAAGAGTGATCGGAACAAGAGCCCCTGGGGGAAGTAGTCAGATTCTCTATAACTTATTAGTTAATGCAAGAAGTTAGTTTCCAAATAAAAAAATTCCTTTTCTGGTCACCAATTCTATAAGAGTATGTGGCCTGGATTCTTAGACCAGAACTGTAGATAAGGCCTATAAAGTCCCGTCCTTGCCTTAAGTCGCTGTTTCTCTTGTAAGCCTTTTAAGGGCAAGAGTGCAGGAATGAGATGAAGTCCTTAGATTCCAGTATTCCAGTAGCAATTCCCTTGGGCAAAGACTAGTTAGGCTTTCCCTTAGTGTGGAAAGAAGTGAAGGCGTTAGGGTAATTCCCAGGATTACCTTTGGGGACAGGGAGAGAGGGCAGAACCCTGCAATCTCTCTATCCAAACCCTCCACCCTTTGTCAGTATTCAGGTTTCAGATTTCAGTTCTGCACCACACAGACTTGGGTTGGACTCTGCCAGAAGCGATCTTTCCCCTTCTTTGTCATCCTTCTCTGACACCACTGTTTCCATTTTCCACAGCATTTGCTCTTCTGTTAAATTGTTTTGATGGGTTAGCCACCTCCCTCTTCCCACACAGTAGAAGATAAGCTGGTGCCAGAAATTTAGAAGGTGCTTAGTGAACTGAGGAAAGAAAGGTTTGTGGTGTAGGAAAGAACTCAGCTCTGTGCTGAGGCGAGAGGGTAGAGGTGGGACTCGAACAAAGCCTCCAGATGTGCAGGAGAGAGGAAAACAACGACTCTGGTAATCCTGCAGTGTTTTTTAATGGAAACACTGGGTAAGAGGGCACGCATCACCGTGTCTATACACTTTCCTGTATGCTCAAAAGACTCAGATGACGAGCTCGGCGTGGTGGAACACGCCTGTAATCCCAGCACTCAGGAGGCAGAGGAAAGCGAATCTCTGTGAGTCTGAGGCCAGCCTAGTCTACAAAGCAAGTTCCAGGATATCCAGGGGCTGATACACAGATAAACCCTGTCTCAAAAAAAAAAAAAAAAAGGAAGAAAGAAAAACCAAAAGACTTTACTAATAGGAATGGAAAAATAATGACTAAAGAGTGTGAGAACCCTCATTTGTATCAACGCCATTTTCTTTAGTATATAAAAGTATGTCATGTTACCCATTCATGTGTGTGATTGTGCATGCATGTGCATTTCTGCAGAGGTCAGATATCAACATCTGGTGTCATTCCTGGGGAGCCAGCTACCTTACTTTCTGGAGATAACAGCTCTCACTAGGCTTTGGGACTCACTAAGTAGGCTAGACTGGCTGACCAGCAAGCATCTGTAATCCAAGTACCTATTCCTTTACAGCACTGAAAAAAAAAAAGACCATATTTAGATCCTCAACATTGCAAAGCATGCATTTTGGTGATTGAGCTGTCTCTCCAGATCCCCATTAAAATTGTGAAAACTGTTTTTCAAAACTTGCCTAAAAGGTAAGTCGAGTTGCTGGCAAACAGGAAGCTGGAAGTGAGTGAGAAGGACCCCCTTACTTAGAATTGGAGATGGAGGGGGAATGTGGAGCTGGCAATCTAGACAGAGACCAGGAGGTGAGACAGAGAATGCCAGGCTTGCGAGAACTGCAAGAGAGGACCAGCTAGTGGAGAAGCAGCTTGCTTGCGGGGTGTGCGAGCACAGGGAGCTTTCTAACATTTATTAGAGAGCTCACAGAGCCCTGAGCTTGTTGGCTGTGAGAAACAGACACATCAGGAAAAGTGCCAAGGGGCGTCCGGAGCCTCAGTTCCAGTCACACTTGAGAAATGTAAGATATCTTACATCCAAATAAAAACATATACTAGGGGATGGTACATCATACTTATGTGTTGGTTTCTTTGTCTTTGTCTTAGAGCTGCTACTGAGAAGCAATTCTGATGATCTTGACACTGCATGGGGCTTTGGCTCCAGGCTCCAGGGTGCAAGTTTATCAAATAGGAAGAGCAGAATTTCCCCAAAGCTGGGCACCAGCTAGGGAGTTTAGAACCACAGAACACTGGAAGTTCAAAAGCCTCTTTGAAATCATCTAAGTGTTCAGAAATAGTGGATTTTCTTCCCTTGTCTTCTCATCTCTAATAATTTAACTTATAGCCCAAAGGAAGAGGCTGTGGGACAGATATTACCAACTGAGGTTTCCTCAGTAGCTTTACTTGAGGTATCAGAGTCTCACTCAGCCCACCTCATGGTTTCCAGCTTAGAAAAAGAATAGAACCTTAAGACTGTGCCTTTTCTTATATGCAGAGCAGGTTTGATCCTCATGTTAGCTACATTAGTAAGTCAGTAAAACCAACTTTGCTTGCTTTTTTTTTTTTAAGGCAAAGACCTTCCTCATTAGAATCTGTTAAATTGCTCCATAAGAAGACGAGCAGGCTTGTGAGCGTCATCTTCATGTACTAGACAGAGGCAAACTGCTATTTCCACAGGAAAACGATGTACTCTTCATAATGGAAATGAATGCTAGCAGGGAAATGACCTCAAAAACTCATTGGGAAAGGACTCTTGAATTAAATCTTGAAATAAGGTGACTTTCCCTACATACTTCTTCTCTGGTATAATAAAGAGCTGTCATCCCAATGATGACGGAGAGACAGGACATCAAAGAAATTTAGATAATAAAAATAAAAAACATAGTGGATCATAGCTACATATCTTTCCAATGTGACTCAGAAGTTAAATTCACCTTCTTCTGTGTCATGTATTTGCTTTTGGCGCCCCATTGCTGTTTGCTTCTGTAAACATAGGCAGAGAATGAGAGATAGGCACTTAGGGTAGAAAACAAAAGAATGGGTTGCGTGCTGAAATTTTGTGTGGGTTTTATCCTATTGACTTTGTCCTGTGACAGAAAGACTTACTGTGTCAGACCCTGTTCTGGAAGATTCTGATTTATTAAGGACAAATAACAAAAATACTTGGCTCCGTCAGGCTTTGTGCTTCCATTTCGAGTGTGTTTCGAGAACCAACTTGGGAGTCCTATCTGAAAGACAAATGCTGAACTGATATTAGGTGAAAATAAATAGATAAAATGAAAAGAACAATAGAGGGGTCAAGCAGGGCCTTAATGATAGGGCCCTAAAAACTCATATAACTAATTACCTCTCCATTTTAACCCATTATATTACTGCAAATTTACTAAGCACAGCTTGAGCCATTAACTGAAGAAGGCAATTTCTCTCTTCCATGCGCCCATTCAAGAAAATGCATGGCTGGTAGCATCTGCCATTCTGGGCACAAGGGGGAGAAGTGAGCTCATTTTCTCAAACTAGAAATCTGACTTCCCTCCAGGAATTTCCCAGGAATGAACTTCATGTTTTATCTTCATCCCTTAACTGTTCTTGCATCTGCCTGCCAAACCTGGTTCCAAGTGCTCTAGGCTTGGAGGAGCATTCCAGAAAATTTAGAGCATAATTAACTGAAGCAGAATTCTGTAATACATCAGAAAATGAAAATCATATTCAACAGATGGGAAAAAACCACAAAAGAATATATTCCTCTTGTAGAATATATTCTTGTAATGCATATTTAGGCAGCAAGATAGGGTTCTAATTCTATTTCATTCTAAACTATTGGTGAGATTACAGATGGAGGCTGTGTAATACACAGACCCATGGGATGAAATGGGAGAAGAAACAGTTCAATTCACCAAGAAAATGGTATTTTCTTCTTTGGAGGATGGTTGCAGGTAGTTTTTAGAATCTTTTGTAATTGGCATTCATTCAAATATCCAGCTACTGGAAAAGTAATTTTTACCGAAAAAAGAAAAAAAATCAGAGCAATCTGAACTGAGTTTTACCTGCTTTTACTTCTCTTCTGGTTCCTAATGGCATATACAGAAAAACAGGATTATTTTGTTTTCGAAGATAACACTGAAGCAAGACTTGTTGGATTATTGAGAGCTGCTGGGGATTTGATTGTTGTCAAGGGAAACGGGGGTGGGGGTGAGTCTGAATGAATTCCAGGAAGATGGGAACAGTAGCTAATGCCCTGGTTGGTGTTCTCTTTGTTTGGACATGATGGGTGTGGAGAAAATACTGCAAGCACTCCACCATTGCCTGGCTATTACTCAAGGCTGAACATAGCAAGTGACGGCTTTCTTACAGCCAAGACTTTTTTAAAGGTTGATTTTCCAAAATGTGACATGTAATTCAGATAGAATTTAAACCTGATAACAACAGAAAATATAATGTAGTCTTTAAAAATGTTTTTATTAACTCTGATAATTTCATATATTGTATTTTGTTAAAAACAGTCCTCTCCCCATCTCCTCCCACATTTCCTCCCATTCTGTACCCTCCCAACACTGTGTCCTCATTCTTTCTTAAAACCCATTGAGTCCAATAAGTTTGCAAACATATAGACTGTTTATATTGTGCACAGAATTATTTTTTAAAGTATTCAGCACTCATTATAGAATTTATCAAGCTATTTAGCCTACACAAGAAATTAAAAATAGATGAAATGAAAATTGGATAAAAGCTGTTAAACTTGCTCTCAGTTCTTCATGTATCAGCACAGCATTCAGCTGGGGAACACATGGCATCAGTGGACATGTGCTAAGCTCCTAAAATATTTTATCCTGAGATGTAGGGAGCAGAGTTCTAACAGGAGCTGCAGCTCCTGCAGTCCTCGCACAGAGAAGTATTATATCCACTCAAGGTCAAGGTCAGTTGGAGTGATGGTGCTGATGCTGATGGCTTTCACTCAGCATCCAGGAAAAGGTGATAGACAGCAGACACAGAGGGCTTGCAGAATAACTCATTGTCTCTCTGAGAAAGGACACGCCTAATTGCAGAGCCCACACCATTTGCACATCAGCCTCTTCATCGTTTTGCTCCTTACTCAGGTCTCCTCTCCTCCCCGTGTGCCGCCCCCCAAGACTGTTCTCTAGTCTTTCTCGTCAACGTGCCATTGCTCACGTTGCTTCTAGTCCAGAATGCTCTACCTGCTTCATGTCCCTTTGCTTTCCCAAATCTTAATCTTTTCTTTGTATGTTAAAAAAATATATACACAAGGTCTCCTCTGGTACCCCACACAGTCTTCAAGTTTCCTTGCCTCTTACCTCAGCCTCTCAAGTAGATTACAGGTGTGTGACACTTTACCTAGTGCAAATTCTGAACATGTGTTTTTAAAATATTTATTTTTATTTTCTATGTGTATGAGAATGTCTGTATGCATGTATGTGCACGTGTGCATGCCTGGCACTTTCAGATGGCATGAGAGTGTGTCACATGCCCGGAACTGGCATTATGGGTGGTTGTGAGCCAGCATGTGGGTGCTGGGAACTGAACTTGGGTCCCATGAGGGTTCTAATTGCTAAGCCATCTCTCCAGCCCCATGTAGAGAGTACTTTACCTAGAGTCTCCAACTTGGAAAACCTCACCTTACAAATTACCATCAAAGTCCCCCTCAGATACTATGTTCAGTTAACTGTCTCTGGCTGCCCTTGGTATAACCATAACCTTGTGCATACTCCTCCACAAATGAACACTTGGTAGAGACCTACATGAATTCATGGTCAAGGTATAGGCTCACTGAGAGAGGGGACTTAATCTTTTTTTCTTACCATGCTCAGCATATTTATTGGTTAGCCATCTTGCTGAGAAGGTTCCAGACACTCTCTAAAACAGTCCTTACTTCACAATAACAAAACAGAAGAAATGACATCTGTGTTCCAGATAACTGAAGATCAAATTGGACTGGTGGTGCGAACCTATGTGGGATCCTAGGACAGATTCACGGGTGCTGTGGTTACTAAATGTTATGAGGATGCTTGGCCTAGGATTACTGTTCAGCCCTGAGTGAATTCCAGTCCTGACCTTGGTTTCCAAAGCCCTCATGTAGTCTATTTTCAGAGCCCTCACACTTAGCCTTCAGTGCTCGCCATTCTCAATGCTTCTGGTCTCTACCCTTCCACACAATCTCTTACCTCTTTTGTATAGGGCTGGGAAAGCCCCAGCTTGTCCACTTTCTTCCTGTTGCCCACAGCGCTCTTCCCAGAGATACCCACGTGACTTGCTCAAACATCACATTTTCAGAGATGCCTTCCATTTATTTAAAATTGCTGCCCTACCTCAGACACACATGTACTTCGTGTCCACACAACTTAGAAGTTCTGTGTGCTTTTGTGTTTTCTGTCAATCACCACGGTACCCCAGGTACCAAGACAGAGTAACTCAATTAATATTTACTGAATTAATCAATGAATCCCTTAGACATGTGCACCCGGCCTTATATATGTCCATGCTCTGATATCAGTTCTGATAGGTGGTTAGTGTCTGACCCGAGTCAAGCATGTTCTGGGTGAAGAGGCATTTGTCTTGGGCTTCATTCCTGACTTGGCCACTTTCTGATTACATGAGGTGGGTGAGTCTTCTAGGCATTCTTGGACCAGTTTTTCTCATTTGTAAAAAGCAGGACAAAGATACCTACTGAGTCGCTAAGAGCATGGCAAACACATCAGCAGCCTGGAGCTCTGCAAGCTTGTAAGTTGGCTGTTTTTATCTATTTTTATCTATGTGAGGAACTGAGGCAACATGGCACAATGGAGGTGGATGTCAGCATAAACCAGATAAGGATCTGAGTTCTGTCTCAACTTCTTTTTGGCTGTATACATCTAAGGAGCTTATGTGGGCTTTTCCATAAACCAGAGGACATTTAAATGCAGAATTCATTATGATATCAAATTAGGTAATAAGCCATGGTTCAACACTTTTTTTACTCTTTGGAAACAGGGTATCAGTGTAGCCCTGATTGTCCTAGAACGTGCTCTGTAGATCAGGATGTCCTCGAACTCACAGAAATCCCCCTGCCTCCAACTCCCAGGTGCTGGGATTAAAGGCCTGTGCCACTGCTATCCAACCTCAAAAGATGCATGATTTTCATATACTTTATCATGTCAAAAGTATACATTTGATCATTGGTTCTGTCTTTGGCTCTACAGTGTGTGGTTTCTACTTCAGAAATTTTATTTATGGAGAAAAACAGTGATTACACAGTTCAGAATCTTTGGGCCACACCGGCAATTGCAAGAAATTTGTCTTTCTTCTTCTATTGGGCAAAGTGGCTTCTAATGGTGGTGAATTTTGTCTTACCATATTTAATACTTGGGAGTTTTATAGTTTATCTTTACCAAAATCTGTCTGATTTTGAAAAAAAAGGGAAAAGTTCAAAAGCATCAACAACAAAATTGTTGGCTGAATTTGTTTCCTCTTAATAAAAAGGCCCTTGGCCCTTGAGTCCCTCTACCCGTGTCTCTGCCTCTCATCTGCTTTCCACTCTCTCGCAGAGGGGCTGGTTGTAGAGGACAAGAATAGAAGAATATCCTGGCAACCCCAGCCTTTGCACTTTAGCATAACATGGTTGCTAGGAGAAAAAGACAGCACAGCACGTGAGCAAGCGGATGTGTGGCTTCACTGTCCTGGAGGAGGCAGCGGGGTTGTGGCAGAAGGCATGAGCTCAGAGCAGCGGTCGCCACCCTCCCTGCCTTCTGCCAAAGCTCATGGAAATTCAGCTATCTTATCATGCCCTCAGTCAATCGGTGCTAATATTTTACGGTCTATTTTAAACAAACTACAAAGTCAAAGAGATAAAGGAAAAAGAGACCTGTTACTAGAGATCATCATGATAAGGTGACATTTGAGATTCATTTTTCCTTACGTGATCTATTAAACAGAAGCCATTGGCCCTCTAACGAGAGGTCATTACCCAAAAGTTGTCTTTCTGTGTCTTGTGACTGGCTGTAAAGTTCCTGGTTTTCAATGACTGAAACTGGAAAAGAATAGCCAGAGTGCCAGCTGGGTATTTGGAGGGCGGTCTAAGCACATCCACTGCACTCCTTGTTGCGCGGCTTCCAGAACCGCAGAGAGGGATGTGTCACGTTTTCATCATGATTTCTAATAACACAATCTCTTTTTTATCTCAGTGTATCCACTCAGCATATGTGGCTGGCAGTCTATGAAGTGCCAGCCCTTGTGTAACAGGGGAGGATCTGAAAATAAGTATTTCCAGAAAACACAAAACAAGACACAAATACAATGAAAACAGAACGCCTCGTATTTACATTGTGTCTTAGTCTACATCGAGAGGGCACCACCCAGCTTTGAGCTTGCAAATATTAGCATTTGAAAGAAAGTAATAGTCTGGAAAAATATTTTAGGATCCATCCGCTTAGGCCAGCTGTCAGTTTATTGGACTCCTGCACATGGGTAGAGGGGCCTGTGGGAGTGCCAAGAGACCATCTCCATCTGTGACATTTTGCATGTGGCAGGGGCTTCAGAAACATATATGAAGTGTGTTGGTACTCTTTTAATAAAGACCAGGGTTTCTTTTCTGTCTGTTTTCGTTATGTATGTGATGCATTTGATCATGTCTGTGACTCAATTGTGTGTCTCATGCATTTTACATCTGTGTTCTTTAGACTGGGTGGGGGCCGTGGAGTTGTAAGTCATACAAACTAAGATTCAGCTCCCCTTGTTTTTCCTTCCTCTAAGAAACCGACCAACCAGATTGGCATGTGGGAAACTCTTCTAACTTAACATGCTAAGCCATCTATTTGCCATTCCTTTTGCCTTTGATCTGAACATTAAGAATGAGGACATTACCTTTCATTTGAAGGCACGTCCATCCAAAGTAAAAATGGAATAGGTTATAAAATAACAAGGCGTAAGACTTAAGTCATAAGGATAAAAGATGGGTCAGATAAAAAGTCCCGAGGAGTCTGATTTTAGCTTACTCCTGTGCAGACCAGGTCCGTCTCAAGGACTGCGCTGTCAGTAGAACAGGCCTATCTGGGTATCTTTCTTTGTGTACATGAGCAGTTGTTTCAACTTTCAGAAAATGCCAGTTTTGTTCACTTTATTTCTACAGTAAAGGGGAGCGGTTAGGGAAACAGAACAAAGTATGACCCATCTTTTCACAGTGTCCCATTAGCCCCCTCACAGTGTGGCCTGGGGCCTGGTTCTTAGGACTTATCAAGGGGTTAAGTGATAAGGCTTATCTCTTCCCATTGCAGAAGGCTGTAGAAGAGTAAAATGCCTTTAAGTCTAAAGAAAGACACCTCCATGCCTGGCTTTAGCGCTAGATAATGAATTTGCTATCTTACTAAAAAGGCCCACTGCAAATTCACAGGAAGTTGCCTCTAGTAGCAAAGACAGGAAGTGGCTTTGGGGTAAGCCTGTGCCCTATTCCATTTTAGGAAGTAGGTATTCTTCACAGCGCAAGGGCATCTGCCATCACCTGTGGCCACACTCTGCCTGGCTTTGGGGACTGGCCTGAAAGGGACCATGCGGGAGTGAAGAAAGGATGTGCATGCACATAAAAGTCGGGATCGTGTAAGCTGTGCTCACTCTGATGAGAGGCACCAAATGCATAAGAGCAACGCAGAAACTCAGCACAGTCATTTTATACAACTGAACTGAGGATAAGAGCTTATAGCATACAGTTAAACAAGCATGTGAAGCCAGTCTCGGTAGGGGGTCCCTTTAGGCAGCAGTCTCCTCTGCTGTCATCATCAGGAGGAGGAGGAAGTTGTGGTTGAGAGGTTTTGCATACACTCACTGTCAGCATTGACATTCTGACCGGAGGAAGTCTTTCCCACCCTTCTGAACCTCACCAAGGAAAGCAGCTCGCTGTTCCTTTGGGTCTGAACCCTTGGAGTCCTTCACCTGGCTTTGTATGCCCGTGCCTGCAATACACACTTTAGGGCTTCAGTCACTCCTTACACATTCACTTGAAGCATCCTCTGTTCCCCCAAACTTTTACATTAATAGTGTAAAAGATGGTTACTGACAGAATATGCAATAGAATGGACTCATATTTTGAAATGTGGTGCAGGAGGTTCAAAACTAACTTCTGAACTGGGCATGGTGGCTTTTGACGGTAGTCTCAGCACTCAGAAGGAGACCACTGGCTCAATGCCAGGACTGGGTACATAGCAAATTCAAGGCCAACGTGGACTCTCCAGGGAAAACCTTCTAACATCAAATAACAAAACAAAATTTAATTGTATTGCTTGGAACATCAGAAAGTTGCTTAAGATTCTTGACACTTAGATTTGCTTACTAAAGTAGCAAGAATATTTATCAGACATAACCATAAGAAATTAGTTGAGTTAAAGTAGAACTGGCAAAAAACATCTAATATCTGTTGATATTATACCATGATTCCCTTACCTGTGGGTGTGTGAATCCTACTTCCAGTTATGTTAACATATTACTTTATATGTGAGAAAAGGTTTCTAAAAGAAAGATAAACTGTAGTATAGTTATTACCCCTTACACACACACACACACACACACATACAGAGTGGGAAGAAATGTAATAAATGTAATATAGATAAGAAAAGTATGGTAGTATTTTCACACAAAGCTAAGCATTAATATATATATGTATATATAATATATATGTATATATATTATATATACATATATATATATTTTTGTGGCTAGCAAGATGAGTCAATGAGTAGGGCCTCTTGCTGCCAAGACTGACAATCTGGGTTCAGTCACTGGGACCTGCATGGTGGAGAACAATGTACAGTTTTCTCATAGGAAGATAACTCTGACTTCCACATATGCTGTGGCATGTGAGTGCCTATACACACACAAAGACACACACACACACACACACTAAAAATTATTAAATCACATAAAATTTTTTAAAAGTACAAGTTACTTAATATTCAATACAAAACTTTGTTTTCTCAGAATGCTCAGGAAATGGTGTCTCTAGCTGGTTAATAAGGCTGTTAATATCTACCTTGTTTATGAAGGCTTATGGCACCTTTAATTTCTTGGGGGTAAATCTTGTCGAGTTAATACATATTTATTTACATTTCTTCTCTGTAAAAGAGAATATCCTGAGTATACCATCTGATAGAAGGCATCTGAGATATTTCATTAAGCCCAGTTCTCCTTCCATCCAAAAGCTAGCCAGGAAGCTGGCAATAGGCTGGAGTCGGTACTGGACCAGGTCCTTCCATAGATGCTCAGTCCTTTCTCTTTCTGAGGAGTAGCGTGCCCTCTGGAAATGAGGAAAGTGAATTTAGGACCCTCGTTCATGTGCTCAGAGTTCCCTATTAACTCATAGGTGGTTTGTCAGAAACCTCACACAAGAAATGACCTCAGTATCTGTCACTCAAAACCTTTATTATGTGCAAAGTCATGCATCACATACAAAGCCACTTAGATGCCATCAGGAGGGACCTTGGAACTGGCATAGTTCTGGCTTCCTGTAAAACACATGCAATAATTTTCTTCCTCCCCCCAAACAAATTCTAGATAATAATTTGCTTCAGTTATTCTTATTTAATTGTGACAAAGTAGAAAATAATTCCAGTTAAGCCAAAATTGTACTTATTTGAACTTGAGTATGGCCCAAGTATGTTTAAAACTGAGTCCAAATCTCCCCTGTTAAATCTTTGAACAAGAATTAAAGATATCCAAAGCATATAGATGTAAATTAATAAGTAATGAGTACTAAAATACAGAAATATAGCTGCTGGTGGGTGTAACCTCCACTCACTCAAGAGGTAGGGACAGGCAGATCCGAAATTCATATTATCTTTTACTACGTGATAAGAACAAGGCCAGCCTGAGATGTAAAACATCCTGTTTCAAGAAAGAAAGAAAGGCTGTTCATTAATTAATTTAACAAAAATAAGAGAAAGGGTCACCTTTCTCCAAACTTGTCTTTGTTAGAAGAAAAAGACAAACAAGAAAAGCCCTGCTTCTGTTTTCAGGTGTGTCCATGGTAACGGGTGAACCAGACTTTGCTTCCCACTGAAGGCCATGGGATGTGTGCATATCAATGGTGTGTTCTCTCATCTAGCAATCCTATGTTGCTAGAGGGATCACACCCCTTATCACACAAGTCAGCTTCGTTTTAGGAAATGAGAGACAATACCAGAAACCTTTACATGAGGCCAGGAGGAGTGTGGGTATGAATCATTCCAAGGAAGCCCTACTGAGTACAGGTTCTCATGGACCCCACTTCCGTCCTGATGTTTTTGCCATTCATTTGCCCCTCTCTATCCCTGTACATCCTTAGAATTATTCTTCAAGTATGCAGTTCTAAATAATATTCTGATTGATCAGGTCAATTCCAAGTTGAACTTTAATCTTTGAAGGTCATAGAGGGGAATCATTTATAGCGGAAAGAAATTGATTGTAAGTTTGATTTCAAACTCTCTCACTTGGCAGGCCACCCAACACTGGGACTTGTCTTTGTCTGCTCTTTCTTGAAGCAGAGTTGTCAACTGGTCATCAAGCAGGACTTAGATCTCATCTACTTCAATTACCTGATGATTTTTACCTATTACTCTCATAACTCAGTGGGGGCACCAAAGAAGATCAGGAGTTGTTAGGGGGGCTGATCATCACATGGGGATGTAAGACCAAACCATCACTATATAGAGAATTTCCATCTTCAATAAAAACATAGTACCAAGAAAAAGCAGATAATGTATATTATAGCATCCTGGGAACAGTAAGTGCATTTAATATGTATTTGGTGTTAAGAATAGCATGTGTTAAAAATTTGGAGAGGCGATGTTGACAAAGCCTTTAGTGAGAGGTGTAACTTGTTCTTTTTTTTTAAAAGAAAGTGTCGGCAGCTTGCTGCAGGTCCCCGAGACCACGCAGGCCCCCAACGGCTTGCTGTGGAAATCCCAGGCAGAGATGGCTCTGCATGAGACCAGAGACCATGCAGCTAGTCTCCAGGTTCCCATGCAGCGGTATGGGACGTACAAGAGAGAGACAGTTAGGCACGCCATGCAGAGTTAAACATTTATTAGATGGGTGATGGAGGGAGAAGAAAAAAAGATAAAGAGATGGGGAGGTGGGGGAAGAGAAGCGGCCGCTGCTCCCGTGAATTGGAGTCAGCGGCTGGAAGCTGGAAGGGAGTGGGTGTGGCCTGTCTCTTAAGGGCACAGGCCAAAAATATCACAGTAAACAGATCCTGATATTCATGTTAACCAATCACCCCAGAGGGTTTTACTTGCTTTTCATTATAAGTTACTATAGGAAGTCTTGTCCTATTAAGACAACTCATACTTCATCCTGGAAGCCCCGTTTCCCAGTCTCATTCCTATTGACCACACCTCTCCAGTTCCTGATCCACTCTTCATCAACAGCAACACTCCCAATGCACTTGGCCTCTTCTTCAGCTGCTCCTTTCACCCGACTCTCCCGTGTATTTAACTTTCCTGGCAGCTCTCATGGCTTTGGACCTCATTGCCATAGTTGGCCAAGAAATTGAAGAATCATTCTTGCTCACCATTGCCACGCCCAGAGCCATCGTCCTCTCTTCTCACTAAAATTCTCTGTCTTCTCGCTAAAATTCTCTGGATTGGACGAGCCTAGACCACCCTTGCCACCTTCACCTGCTTGCTCCTGGGCCTCTCACCCTCGCTTCTCACTAGTTTTGCTTCTAGAGTACTTTGTCTCTCCCTCTCTTCCTCCCATTCCTAAATTAGAAATCCCCCCAGGGGTGTCTTGAACTCTTCTTTCTTAGTGATTTTGTATCCCAACTCTACACCAGACACTCACTCCCAGGTCACACCTCCTTAGGCTAAGGAGTGAAGACCTTCCATGGGACCTCCAGCATCTCAATACTGCCCAGTCTTTTGACACCACTAATCCACTCCCATCTTGATGTTGACTTCCAACACTTCATTTGCCTATACATGACCTAAAAATTAATTCAACATACTTCACACGTATATTCTCTCATCTGGGTACTAAAGCTTTTAATTTTTAAAACTTCATCTTAGGGTTCATATTTTCAAAAAACACCTTGTATCAATATATAGTATTCATTTAATATGTATATTGTATATATACATATAAATGCACATAAATATATATTCAAACAAGTTATACCAATCTGTGTTTTCAATAAACACTTATTGAATTAAATAAGTCAAAATATGTTGAATGAATCCTATTGATTTTATCTTCAGAAATATTTTTTCTGACTTCTTTTCTTCCTTCCTTCTTTCTTTCTTTCTTTCCTTCCTTCCTTTCCTTGTTTAACTATGATACATACATGCTCTAAAGGCACAAATGGAGGCTGGAGGGACAGCTCAGTGGTTAAGAGCTCTGACTGCTCTTGCAGAGGACCCCATTTAGATGCCCAGCAGCCACTTGGAGGCCCATAAGTGACTTTAACTCAGTTCCAGGGCATTGAACACCTTATTCTGACCTCTGTGTGCACCAGGCACATGCATGATACACAGACATACAAGCAGGCAAAACATCCAAACATATAAAATAAAATAAATAAATAAAAACAAAACATGGACTATTTCTCCAGGAATTAAAGAAAGAGTACCAAATAACAACTGCCAACTTCACTGCTTTTTACAGAATTTATTAGAATAATTAATCCAGGTGTCTGTTAAGACAATTACATTTCAATAATTTCTAAGTTGCAAGCCAATAAAACACTGAATTAAAACAGACACATAGCAGACAGACAGTGGACAGTCTTTCATCACCAATTCATGTTATATTTAGAAGAGGAGGAGGTCTGGCCATGTATTTTAGATATACTATGACATTTTTTAAATCAATTGAAAATTTTCATTTATCTGAAGAAGACATAAAAGTGTGTTCAGTTCTTCTTGACTCATTCAATCTGAAGAGACGAGGGCCAGTTCCATGGCCCCTTTGAGTCACCAAACTTGCCATACTAAAATTTTGTAATAAAGGCATTTCATATGGGAAATACTTGTAAATTTTAGAAGTAAGTGAAACTGTTTATTAAGCAATGGCCATCCATATATCTGTGATGATCTGTAACATGAAAGAAACCAGAAATCAATCTCTATTTGACACATCTCCTGTTACAGAAAATAAATGGAAAATGACTGACTCATGGTGTGTGTGTGTGTGTGTGTGTGTGTGTGTGTGTGTGTGTGTGTGTATGTGTGTGTGATCATAAGTTAGTGGCTCCTAAGTTGACCCAGTAGTCCACTAGCAGTATTTGTAAATAAAGATGAATATTTCTTTCAGATTCCAAATGATAGTGTTTTCCAATATGACGAGTTCTCCATCTTTTAAATGACTCAGCAAATATGAACAATATGCATATCCTGATCCAACAATAAGATTTGGAAAATGATATTCTGACAGCCAGGTTGATGTCTTTTCTCTTAAATACTGTTTCAGAGGATTGCCTGGAGTAGTTTTAGAAATTGAATTCTGTATCTTTGGATTCCAGTGTGTGTAATATCCAGTTACACTAAAGATTGAATTAATTACTATATGGCTTCAGCTCTTTAGAGTCAACATACCTGGCATTAAATTTCAGAATCATTCTTCTCATTGCAACATTTCCCAGAATACAAAGTCAAAATATTTAAAGTTGAGAGCATAATAATACTGTTTTAGGAATTTTGCTCCTGCCTTTTAACTACTTCTCATTCACTTACTGCTTCTGTGTTTTTTTTTATGAATATCTAGCATGTGGTGGCCAAAATCTACCTCCTGTACTTCTCTTAACAGCTGTCTTCAACACCAGAGAATTTTTTGTTATGGTATCTTTCAGGGTCTCTAAATCATTTGTTGAGAATTGATGAGAACTGAATTTGACAAATGCTATTCACTCATAAAATTTAAGCCATTTAAATTCACATTTTCTCCATATTGCTTTAAAAATATTGCTAATTCAGGAATTTCTGCAAATTAAATTCTTAAGTTAAATTCTTATGGATATACCTGAAATTTTGCATTAATTAATATTATAAACTTGAAAGATAAATATCAATTTATTTATCTGTGAGATTTATATTAATCCCAAAATTATATTTTTATGAATGTACTGGTTATAAAATTAATTAAATTTTTTTAATAAAAGTATGATTGTTTGAATAGGTATGACCCCCATAGACTCATGTGTTTGAATGCTTGGCCATAGGGAATGGCACTATGAGGAGGTGTGGTCTTGTTAGAGGAAGTGTCCCTATGGAGGTGAGTTTTGAGTCTCATATGCTCAAGCTACACCCAGTATAACAGACTCCTTCTGCTTGCTCTCTGTAGATCAAGATGTAGAACTCTCAGCCCTCCTGCCATTTTTCTCCCATCTATTGATGATGTAATTTTCAAGTCACCACCATACTGAGAACATCCAAAGCACTGGAAGAAAAATCAGAAAATGAATTGAAATGACAGTAACATTTCTAGTAATTTGAGTCACCCTTCCTGAAACTGTTCTGCTCTTAATGTTTTCTACATTTGATTTTCAAAACTCATGAGGAAAGAAAGTGTGAAAATTAGGTGTGGAAAAGCCAAAGGACAAAGTCTTCATATTATTAATACAATGGAAATACTTTTCTCTAAGTATTCACTTCAAATGCATATCACTTACATAGTCTAACATGCTTACTGTGAATACAGATGAAGCTGATACATACATACGTACACACACGTTTTATATATATATATATGTATGTATACATATATATAGCGTGTGTGTGTGTGTGTGTGTGTCTGTGTGTCTGTGTGTGTGTGTGTGCAGGGAGGTCAGAGGATGACATAGATGCTCAATTCTCTTCTTCTTATGTGGTTCCCAAGGATTGAACTTGGGTTGTAAGGCTTGGTGGCAAGCACCTTCACCCACTGAGCCATCTCGCCAGCAATAAGGGGTAGTTCTTCAATGCATTGTGCCACTTCTATTGGGTGGTATTTCAAGCCCATTCTGCTCCAGACCCTGAATGATTGTGCATTCTTTATTCAAACATCAGAATTAGTAAAAACAGGATTAGAAGAGCCATGAAGACAGGAGATGTTCCATGCCAAAAGGACCATACTACCAAAAAGTGCCTCTAGAATACTAACCAAAGGCTGAATATTCCTAAGGAGGTCTCAGTAAAACAGATATTAATAAAAACCCTGCATCCAAATCCAAACAGGAACTATTTAATTGTCCTAAGGACATGTTGCCTTAGTCTTCACAGCTACTATGAACTGGTGCAAGAAGAAAACCAACTTCTGCAAGTTGACCTGTGACCTCCACTTATCACACACACACACACACACACACACACACACAGAAATCATAATGCATTTTAAAAATTTTTTATAAGACAGGGTTGCCCTGTGTAATAACACTGACTGTCCTCTATCTCACTCTGTAGGTCAGGCTGGTCTCAAACTCACAGAGATCTGCCTGCCTCTGCCACCCACATGCTGCGATTAAAGGTGTGTGCCACCACCATCAGGCTTGTAATACAAATTTTAAAATAAGTACCCACAGACTTAAAAAGTAGATTTTATTTCCTTATTTTTCAAAAGGAAAAATGCAAATTAGTATTTTGAAGTTTTTATTTCCTTTAATGAAAAGAATTTTTTTCTCACATAATATATCCTGATTACAGTTCTCTTCCCTCTATTCCTCCCATTGTCTCCCACCTCCCCTCTACCTGGATTCACTCCTTTCTGTCTCTCATTAGAAAACAAAATAGGCTTCTAAGGGATAATAACAGTCATATAATATAATAAATATAATATAAAAATCAACACATTGAAATCAGACAAAACAAACAAGGAAAAGAACTTGAGAAGGCACACAACACAGAGACCCACTTGCTTGCACACTTAGGAATCCTATAAAAACACTAAACTGGAAGCAATAATAGATAAGCAAAGAATCTGTGGAGGTAAAAGAGAGAAAATGTATAAATAAAATAAAAATTAAACCATAATAATATAAAATTTTTAAACAAAGAAAAGATCTAACATGACATTGTAAGGCGAGAACCCCCAAGGTGCTGTGGAGTTCATTTCTGTGGCCATCCACTTCTGAGCATGCAGTCTACCCTTCATAGTGCTTGTTTCCCAGGGAGGCTCCCTTGGAGGAAACTAAATGCCAAGTATTTATCAACTGGAGATTGCTTCTGTGTTAGGGATGTGGGCATGTGTCCACTTCTTCCTTCATCTCTAGGGCCCCCTCTAGTACAGAACTGTGCAGACTCTGTCTATGCTGCCTCAATCTCTGTGAGTTCATATATGCTTTTCACATGGTGTTTCAGAGGGCCTTGTTTTCTTCGTGTCCTCCATCCCCCTGGCCCTTACACTTTTCAAGCTCCTTGTATTCCCTGAACTCTGGGGGGAGAGATTTGATGGAGACATTCAAAGAAGATGAGTGTTCCTAAGTCTCTCATTCTCTTCATGTTGTCTAGCTGTGGGTCTCTGTATTTCTTCACATCTGCTGCAGGTATACGTTTTTCTGATGTTGGCTGAACAAGGATAGATGGATGACGAATCAATTGATGGATGATGGATGTATGGATGGTGGATGGATGGATGTAAGGAAGGATGAATGGATCGATGGATAGATGGATAGAGGATGGATGGATAATGGATGGATGGATTGATGGATGGATGATGGGTAGATGGATGATTGCTAGATGATGGATGATGGGTAGATGGATAATTGATAGATGATGGATGATGGGTTGATGGATGATTGATGGATGGATGATGGGTGATAGATGAATGGATGATGAATGGATGGATGGATGGTTAATGAATGGATGGATGATAGATAGATGGATGATAGATGATGGATGATGGATGGATGGAGAGACAGACACTAAGACTTGTTCTTACATGATAGGATGTTTCTCATTATTATGAATATTTGTGTTTTTAAATCTTTGTCTAATAAACACGTCCAGCTTTTGTAACATACCCACACTTTAAAACCTTTTTAGGTGAGAGAAACATATATAATTCAAATACCCAATGTGATGAACTGCTTTATTTTGCCAGATTGCAAAACAGCACAATGTGGACAGCATAATGTGTATTTACTAATAAATGTTGAGGAATGTTGCCTCTAGCATTTTTCATTTTTTGAATAACTACGAGAAGACCAAGGCATAATGAGAAGTTCCTGGGTGAATGTCCAATCAGACTAACAGGTGAAGATATTAAAACTCCCTCCTTTGCAAGAGCGTAATGAATGTACCCATTATACAGTGATGGGCACTGTTTAGTCAATGTGACAAGCCATAGAATGACTAAAGTTCAGCCAATTTTCTTTTCAAATCTACCTTTTCTGTGTTTCACTATCAAAGTTTTTCTCAAGAATAGATACAATTTAGTATCCTGAATTTCATTTTATAAACATATATACTTTATTACATATAAACTTATGTAATATATTAATATTACACGCATGCGCGTGTGCGTGCACACACACACACACACACACACACACACACACACACATTTTCCTGGTGCTGGAATATTGCACAATGGCTAAAATGCTGGTTGCACAAACGTGAGAACCATAGTTCTGATCCCCAGAGCCCACATAAAAGCCTGGCAGCATACCTGTAATTCCAGCCTCAGAAGGTAGAATCAGAACCCCCAAATCAAGCTGGCTGGCAAGACTATTCATACTGGCAAACTTGGGATTTCATTGAGAAACCCTTTCTTAATGGATAAGGTGAAAAAAAGGATTGAAGATGACTCTTAACATCAACCTTGGGTCTCTACATAGATGCATGAACACATGAATACCCCCACACACGTGCAAGCACACACACCACACCATGAAAGTGAAATATGTATAAAACACATAAATAATATATCTTACCTATCTATATATTTTATACTTTTATATACATTTATATATTATAAATTTTGTATAATTTTATATATTGTAATACCTGTATAATTTATAATTTTAATAATTATATAGTTTATAATTTAATAATCAATGATAATTTAATAATTATATATAATTTTAATAATTAATAATGATAATTATAATGATTTAATATAATTTTAAAAGCTATATGACATTTATAATTTTATGATTACATATCTATATAATTATTTTCAGAACCAAAATATGATACCTAACATGAGTGGCGCACTGTAGTAGCTGTGGCTTCCTTCCCAGTGTTATGAGTACATTATGCATCGCGGTGATTATGGCGATTATTTCTATGTTAAAAGAAATAGGCTATGTACTTTTTCTTCAGTGTGACTAGTTTGTTGTTGATAAATGTAATCAGTGCTCTGTATCACTCTAGGACATGAAAGCAGTTTCTCTCACATGTAGTATTGACCTTCAGAGAGTCTGTGAGCTGTGGAATATATCTTTAAAGCACTGTACCCAAGTTTGTCATTAGTGCTCAAAGGCAACTCAGTATGAGAGCAATGAATCACCCCATCCTGCCATCCTGTATGTTTTTATATTGTCATTTTCCCCTCATTAAGAGAAACAGAGCTGGATGATAGTGGCTCATTTGGTGACTATGCCCATAAAATAATTCTTGAAACAATCATTTTAGTAATAGTCAGAGGACTACCTGAAGCCTATGACTTAGTGGGGTTATAATTATCCTACAAGAATCACTTCTGCCAGACACACACAGATACATGTGCATCCCAAGATCGCTACTGAATTTTCCAACCATGAAAGAAACCAAGATAAAAGGACAGAAGCCTCTTGAACCTCCATTTTCTTAGGACAGCCCCCGAAGAAACTCCTCTAAAACAGCGTGCTTCGCATATCAATCTCAAACTCGTCAATAGGATACTTAAGCTGCATTTCCAAGTACTCAGTCTCTTGGGTTTTGTTAAGGAAAAAATTTAAGAGTAGGGAAATAAATTGGCTATTAAAATCCAGGACAAGGGTCGAGGAAATGGGTCAGTGTCGTTGTTTGGGTTGCTATTGCTATGAGGACACACCATGCATGATCAAAAGCAAGTTGGGAAGAAAGAGTTTATTTGGCTGATGCTTCCACATCTGTAGTCTATCATGGAAGGAAGTCAGGACAGGAACTCAAACAAGGTGGGAACCTGGAGGCCGGATCTGATGCAGAGACCGTGGAGGAGTGCTGTTTTCTTAAGGCTTGGTTCTCATGGCTTCCTCAGCCTGCTTTCTTATAGAGCCCAGGACTGCCATGTTGTAGGAGGCCGCTTGTTTGTTCCCCGCTGCCCAGAACCAAAATAATCACACAGAAACTATATCATTTGCAATACTATTTGGCCAATAGCTTAAGTGTATTTCTGGCTAACTCGTATCTTAAGTTAATCCATCTCCATTAATCTGTGTATCTCCATGAGGCTGTGGCTTACTGGGTAAAGTTCCGGCGGTGTCTGTCTCCAGCGGGGTTATGTGGCTGGCTTCGCCTTGCCTCCACCTTCTTTCTCCCAGAATTCAGTATAGTTTTCCCTGCCTAGCTCTATTCTGCCCTATCAGACCAAGCCAGTTTCTTTATTCATTAACCAATAAAAGCAACATATATACAGAAGGACTTCCTACATCACCACCAGCTCAGAGATGGCACAGGGATGGCACCCACAATGGGGTAGGCCCTCCCAGTGGGCCCTCCTACATCATTTATCAATTAAGAAAGCAAGCTTGCCTACAGCCCGGGTCTTATGGAGGCGTCTTCCCACCTGGAGCTTCCTTTTCTCAGGTGACTCTAGCCTGTGTCAAGTGGACACAAAACCAGCCAGTAGAGTCAGTGTGTAAAACATTTGCCACACTAAGTATGAGGGCCTGGATTCAGATCATGAGAACCCATAGAAAGCAAGGAATCGTAGTAAACATGTCTATAATTCCCCTATCTGCCATGTTCCTTAGGTAAGCTCAGAGGTCAAGACAGAAGAATGCTGCCTGGAAGCTCATGGCCCAGCCAGCCTTGTATATGTGGCACTGAGCACTAGACATGCAAGACCACATAAGGCAGAACTCTGTCTGTCTGTCTTTCTGTCTGTCTGTCTCATAAATAGGGGGCTGGAGACACAAATAAGCATGGTGTCGTGAGGTCAATCCCCAGCACCACATAACAAGACGGGTACAAGTGGCATGCTTCTGCAATGCCAGCACTGACATCATCCAGTCAAGATGAGGATGTCATTTAGTCTGTGGCCACAATTAGTCAAGAAGTCTGTTTTGCCATCTCACACTTGGCTAGAATGAAGCATTCGGTGTTGAGATTTAATGCATGCTATAGGAGTCCTTGTCACGCGGTTCCAGGTCAAGAGCATAGACTGGTAATTGCGGATTCTTTGCTGGTTTGTTTTCTTCTCTTCTCCTTCATCAGTGTTGTCCAAAAGTTAATGGATTGTGTCCATTAAATTAGCGCTAATGGCCCTATTTCCATCAAACAACTCGCCACTCTGCCAGCTTCTCCTTGTGCTTGCTTTCCCGCAGGAAATGAGCCATCAGTTACAAAATAAAACGAAACTGGAAAGTATTTAATTCCCACTGATCTTGCATGGGCATTGCTCTACTTTAGTATTTTTAACAGAAGGGAACCTTTAAGCTTATTATTCAACTATAATTATTTTCATAAATCGGTTTCCCAAAAACTGATAAAGAAAACTGTCTTGACCTGATTACAGGATTTGGATGCACATTTACTTGGAGATGCACATTTATGCTGGCAGAGATAGAGGGTGGAATTTGTGGAGAGGAGTATGGAATGAAGGTATTGTTTTAGAAAAAGAACCCCAGAATCCTGACTGAGGACCTTCTGACTCTTCCCTGAGTACTAGGCTATGAATAAGGAAGGTGAAACATAATTCAAGAAAGGGAGGGAGGGAAAGGAATTATAAACCAAATATTTGCAAGGATTTACAGTGGGCAGGAAACAACTCAAACTCTCGATAGCTAGAACAATTAAGGAATTCACAGTGGCTACCTAGAGTGATCTCTGCACCCATCCTAGTAAATCTGAAAAATGGGTCTTAGTGGATTTGCGTATCTCTTCATAAGTAGCTGAATAGTCTACCAGAGCAAAACCCCACTCCCACCAAAACTTAGGTTTCATGCTTCTGTATTTGATGTAAAATTACTAGTTAATAAACACACACACACACACACAGTAAAGATGGCCAGTGGTGGTAGTGGCACACATCTTTAATCTCAACACTGGGAGAGGGGACAGAGACAGGAGGGTCTCTGAGTTTCAGGGCAGCCTGGTCTACAGAGCAAGTTCCAGGACAGCAAGAGCTACGCAGAGAAACCCTGTCTCCAAAAACTACAAACAAAAAACCAAACCAAGCAAACAAAAAACACAGTAAAATATGATTTGTATCCTGGATCTGGATAAATATCAACCAGTGGAACTGCCACCAGCCAGAGATGGAAGAACTAATAGAAAAATGTAAATGCTACCATTATAGAAATGTTAGGAAATTTGGAAGAAAATTTAAATGCAACCGGAAACTTAATCATAGATACTTAATTTAAAATAAACAAATAAAAACCAGTGCCACAGTCAAATAAACTTACTGTACTGGCTTAACAGAAAATTAGATTACATAATACAAAGTAAGTAATTCAAAAATTAACCGATAGTTCTATTCAGCTTAAAACCGAAAAAGAAAAGAAACTGTAATAAAGATCTCTGTTAAGCCACATGACATACACACAGCAGAAGCTCCTGAATTAGAAAGGAATACCCAAAAAAATATTTGAAAGAATGACGGCTGGCAGTTTTTCAAACTTGATGAATTCTGAAGCCTCAATTCCGAGATAAATCATACCACATTTACCATAAACATTATTGCAAGAACTGGTAATAGAAGGAAACCTAAGCACATCCTATATATATATTCCTTATTCTCATGTGCACTCAGATTTTTACTATGTTGGGAATATTCTCATGATGTGCACATGAGAATAAGGACAACTTGGGGCTGGAGAGATGGCTCAGAGGTTAAGAGCACTGGCTGCTCTTCCAGAGGTCCTGAGTTCAATTCCCAGCAACCACATGGAGGTTCACAACCATCTGTAATGAGATCAGGCGCCCTCTTCTGTTGTGCAGGCATACATGGAGGCAGAATGTCGTATACATAATAAATAAATAAATAAATTTTTAGAAGAAGAAGAAGAGGAGGAGGAGGAGAATAAGGACAACTAAAAAGTTCACTGAAATACTGTGGGGTCCATGAGATGATGGAATAACCATTGGAGGCACAGAGAGAAATGCCCAGAATCACTGTCCATGCCCCTGTTTCTTAGAGATCTGTGCTTGTATAGGAAAGCTGATAAAGGCTGAGATAGAGTGTTGTATGCCAGTAGGTACTGCAAGTTCTTACACAGTCATAAAGAAAAAGTCAGTATACAGGTACCCAGAGCATCACCAAATGGTTTTCCCAACATAGTAAAAATCTGAGTAAAGCTGAAATGCTGTTTTCTTCTTGATGTTTTCATGTTTTTTTTTAAAAAAAATATTTATTGGTTGGTTAAAGCAAATATGCTAACATCATGTGAAAATAAAATGTATAGCAGTTTCAGTGCATAGAAAAGCGGGTCATATGAGTTAGACTTCAGGAAGGGGGTGATGGAGAAGTGGTGGAAATAGATACTAAGTAGAAAGATGGCATACAAGACTAAGTGTGTCAGAGATAGGGCTGTAACTCTGTGGTAGAGCACTTGTCTGCCATGTGCAAAGCCCTAGGTCTTTCCACGCATAACCACAGACAACTCAATGATCATGTATATATATATATTTTAATTCCTCCTAGAAGATAGTGGTTGTCAGACTACATAAACAAGACTTGGCTATGCTATGTATGTATTCTAATGAAACGTCACATTAAAAATAAGGTCCAAATAAAGATGAAATGAATTAACAAAGGTACATTGTGGAATGAATTACTATGAGAAATTTGAAGGAATGTATCAATATCAGAGATATAAATGTGAGCATTAATAATAAGCACAGAAAAAAAAGACATTTAGTTAATAAGACTCAAATGATGATACGTAGATCCAAGATACCCGAAATAATGCTCATATCTAATTCAGTTAGTTGGTAGAATTCTACAGAAGTTACAAGAACAGGAGAAAATGGTAGCAAAAATTGGAGTTTTCATGTTTCTTTCTGAATAATAGAGTATATGAAAAATCAGGAAAAGAGAAAACTTTAAAAATACCAAGCAATTTAATTTTAGTACAAAAACCTGCACCACAATGAAACAAAATGTTAAATCTTTCTAATATAATCAAAAGAAGTCACAATCACATCAATATGCTTGCATAACAAGAAAATTCATTGTCTTTTCCCCCGATTGTGATTAAAAATAAGTTAACAAAAGAATAGAAGAAAATTCTTTCACTGTGACAAAAGAGCGTCTTTAAAAAATCAACAGCTAATTTTGTGTCAGGGGCTGGGAGACAACTCAGTTGGTAAAGTGCTTGCTGTACAAGCCTGAGGTCTTGAGCTTAGCTCTCCAGCACCCACATAAAAGCCAGGGACAGTGACGCCTATAATGTAACCTTGGGAAGGTGGAGAGTGGAGGACACCTGCAGCTCAAGGACAAGATAGCCTAGTGCAATCAGGGAGCTCCAAGGTCTGTGAGAAACTCTGTCTTAGTTATGGTTTCTGTTGCTGTGAAGAGACACCATGATCATAGCAACTCTTATGAAGGAAAACATTTATTTGGGGTGGCTTATAGTTTAGAGGTTCAGTCCCTTGTCATCATGGCATGGCGGAAGCATGGTGGCATGCAGGCAAACACGGTACTGGAGAGGTAGCTGAGAGTTCTACATGTGGGTCCCCAGGCAACAGGGAGAGAGAGTGAAACACCAGGCCTGACTTGAACTTCTGAAACCCCTAAGTCCAATCCCAGTGACGCACTTCCTCAATCAAGGTCACACCTACTCCAAGGACACACCTCCTAATAGTGCCCCTAATTACTCCCTAATGACCAAGCATTCAAATTTATGAGCCTATGGGGCCTATTCTTATTCAAACGTCCACACTGTCTCAAAAATATGGGGGAGAACAAATGAGGAAGACACTTAACATGGACCTCACACACAAGTGCACACAAGCATGTGCACACATTTTTGTACACACAAACCTTCAATGAATAGTGCAAACTAAATTCATCTCTTTTAATATGTAGGTTAGAAACAAATCAGGAATGGTCATTTTCCCTTCTCAACAGTGTCTCACATGTTCCAGCCACTGCAATATGACAGAAAACAAAACGCAGATTGGCAAAGAGGAAACCATATGTAGAAGATACGGTGTGTGCAATAGCCTAAGAACACTGCAAAATGAACTAAGGCAAATATACTACCAGCTTATAAAAATGTACCATTTTTAGCTGAGAGGTGGTGGCACACGCCTTTAATCCCAGCACTTAAGAGGCAGAGGCAAGTGGATCTCTGAGTTTGAGGCCAGCCTGGTCTTCCAAGTGAGTTCTAGGTACGCTGGGCCTGCAACAGGGAAACTCTATCTTGAAAATAAAAAATAAATAAATAAATTTTACTATTTTTTTAAAACAGTAAGTGGATCTTTCTGTGGGAATGATTAGAACCCAAGACCGTGTGTGTTCTCTCTCCAGCAAAGAGTCACTTGTTCTAAGATATTTCAGAACAAAGATCAAGGAAATGTATCTTACAAATCAGGAGGCTATGTGAATAATTCTAACTTTTATTAGAACATTTCAGTGGATCATTTTAATTCTTACATTTTTCACTTCTCTTATGTTGAAAATTCTGATTCTTGATGGTACATTTGCATATTATGACATATGTAATCAAGCAAAATGGTTTCATAGTAATATTACTTCTAACAAGAGCCTGCTGACTAAGTGAAAGTTAAGATCTCCTTGAGATATCCCACCATAGCTGGATCATGCTTAAAAATTACCTGGATGTATCCTTCTGCATACAGTTGTGGTTAATTTGTTAGGCTTGTTTGTTTATTTGTTTGTTTATTGACATAGAGTCTCACGGTGTAGCCCTGGCTGTCCTGTAACTCACTATGTAGACCAGACTTGCTGTGGGACAATGATCTTTTATCCTGTCACTTGTATTATTTTTAATAAAATGCTGATTGACCAGTAGCCAGGCAGGAAGTAGAGGCGGGGCAACAAGAATTATGGGAAGAGGAAAGTTTCAGTCAGCAGTCGTCACCCAGACAGAGAGGAAGCCAGGCACAGAGCAAGCAAGATGTGACTCCCTCCCCGAAAAAGGTACTAAACCACGTGGCTAACACGGACAAGAATAATGGGCTAATATAAGATGTAAGAAAGAGTTAATAAGAACTCTTATTGTAGCCTGAACTACAAGACCATCCAGTTTATGATTGATGTAGACCTCTGTGTGATTATTTGGGACTAAATGGCTGTGGGACCTGGTGGGACAGAAACCTCTGTCAACACAGACTGGCCTCAATCTCACAGAGAGCCACCTTCTTCTGCCTCCCAAGTGCTGAAGTTAAAAGCATTCACCAATATGCCTGGCTGCCTAGGTTTATGATTCTAATTAATTTTGTAGTTTTTCTTTATTTATTTATTTATTGAACATGAGAAACAAGGCTCAAAAATAAAATGAATGCAAACAGTTTTTTTCTGAGAACTCTGCTTCTAATTGTCCCGATTCCTTCTGTTTCATTACAAGTAATCATCATGTCGCCTGGTTTCTCTTCTATATCATTTTTTGTTTGTTTGTTTTACAGAAGTAAGCAAGCATTTGTGCATGTGTATTATGTGTGTGACACATGTCTATCCATTTTGTTCTCTCAGGTATGCACACTCTGAAGGACATGTATATACACTGAAGGGCACACTGCTTTTCTTTCCTTTTGTGCAGTAACACAGGGCTGTGAATTACTGCACACCAGCTCAGACAGATCTTCCTTGCCTTCCTTTACTTTCGGGTGCACAGTTCTCTGCTTTATGAATATGCAGTGTCCTGTCCCCCCACGGGAACTTTCTAAGGCTATTCTTGTCATTCCCTCAGAAGACTATCCATACACTTAAAAGCAGAAGCGACAGGAGCCGGAGGGCACCATCAGTCTTTGCTCTCCGCAGCAATCCATGCAGCAGTCAGGTTGCTGTCCACAGCCCAGAAGGCAGCTCAGGAGCTCTGTTCCTCAGGCGACACATCTCAGGAGCTAGAAAATGAGGTCCACATCAGACAGGGAGGGAAAGATGGGGAGAGCAGGGAGGCTCCTGCCTCCCACAGAAGCAAGAATTTCTAGTAATAATCCATGCACACACACAGACACAAACACATACATACACAGAGACAGAGACACACATACACATAGACACATACATGTACATACACACACATACATACATACACACATACACAGACATAATATGTACATACACACAGAAACACATAGAGACACAGACATACTCACACATGTACATACATACACACATATTTCACACACAGATACCCACACATACACACACAAACACACTCTCACACACACATATAGACATACAGACAAAGATATACATATATACACACAGACACATTCACACACAGACACACACACATAGATGCATACACACACCATACATGCACACACATATATACGCAGACATTCACATACTCACACAGACACACACACACATACACACACGTATCTGTTTTGCTTGAGACAGTATCTCGCTACTCAGCTCTGACGAAACTGGAACTCCCCATGAAAACCAGACTGTCCTTGACACATAAAGATTCCACCTGTCTCTGCCTCCCTAATTCTGGGATTAAAGATGTGCATCACCACACCTGGTCACGACAGGCATAATTTTAACTATAACTGTTAGTCATATGCCCAGTTTAAAAGGTTAGCATCTTAAGTGAAACTATAAACAAGTTGTTATTTCCCAGTCCGGGTGCATGTCGTATGTTAGGGTTGTTTATCTCCGAGGCAGCATCACCAGGCAATAGTGAACATTCTAACTCTGTAGAGTTGCCAGGAGTGCAGTGTGGCAGTTCAACAAAATTCACACAGAAGGGAAAATGATCTGGCTAGCACTACCCACAGAGCATATACCATAGTTTGTTCAGCCAGCCCTCACACCGATGGGCATCTGGGTTTCTTCCTGTCTTTCATCTCGGTGAGCACAGTGTTGTCTAACTGTGAGCTGAGCTGTTTCACACTGGCTGTCACAAGTGTTCACAGTAGCTTCCTGGAGATGGGACTGGCTGCATCCGAGGGTCCATGAGCACAACCTTATTCTCTCTGCAACAGTTGGATGGTTTTGCCTTCTCTCCTATGGCTGGAAAAACTCACTCTCTATATCAGCTTCTCTAAGGGACTGTGTTGTCCAGATCTTGATTCTTACATTGTGTTTAAAGCATGGTGCTTCAGTGAGCTCTCATATGAACTTACTTTACATACATGCCGAGGCATGCGTGAAGAGGTTAGAAGACAACTTTCAAGAGTCGCTTCTCTCTTTCCACTGTGTAGGACCCAGGGAAACAACTCAGGTCCTGAGGCTTGGGCGCCTGTGTCTGCTTCCTGAGTGCTGGGATAAAATGTTTGCACTATCATGCCTTGCCTAAGGCACAGTTTAAGGTCATAATGAATTTTAGAAATGGTTGTACCGTCCTTCAAATGCTGCTTCAAAATATACTTCCACTTATTTATTTATTTTCAAAGTTTCTCTATAAATAGTGTCAATATTTCTCTAAATTGACCTCTGACAAGTAAGACTGGAATTTTGACTAATAGTAAGTGGAATTATTTTCAAGTCATTTGTCCAATTTTATCTATGTAAATAATCTATAATACTTGAAACTCTATGAACTCCTTTTTACACCTCATTTTGTAAAGCCAAACAGTTGAAATAATCAACTCAGTTTTGTTCTCTGTTCTGATTAGGATCAGGGGGAAGGCAAACTTGTGATTCCACATGGAACCACACTAACTATAGCAGATATGGTCTCTACTTGCCAGGGTCTTTGTCTCTGTCTCTCTGCTCTTCCCTCTCCTCTCTCTCCCTCTCTGCTCGCCCTTTCTCCTATCCTCTCCTCTTCTTTCTCTTCATCCCTCTCTCCCTCCCTTGCTCCTATCCCCCTTCCCTCTCCTCTCCCTCTTTCTGTAGGTATACAATATTGATACTTTCTCTCTTTCTGCACATTTCTCTTTGTGAGTGTGTACACACACGGAGGTCAGAAGACGATCTTGAGTCCTCACTTCCCACCTTGTCTGAAATAGAGTCTGTCTTGTTTCCTGCAGTGTTCTGCAGACCAGCTGGCCCACAAGCTTTCAGGGATTCTCCCATCTCGCCTTAGCAATACTGGAATTACAGACATGCACTATCACACCCAGCTTTATCCAAGCTCTGGAAATTCAAACTCAGGCCATCGCCTGAGTTTTACCCATTGGCAGCCAATGTTTTACCCACTGAGCCACCTTCTTGGCCCCACCAAACTTCTCTCCTTTCAGCTACTTTGAAAGACACTCTTATAACTTTCCCACACTCAGGTTCCCATGCAGGTGGCAATCCACCCCTCAGCCAATACACCTTCCTTCTTTGGTGCTAGTCATGAACCTATAAAAACATACACTTCCAAGTATTATCAAGCCTGTGAGTGGTGATAATATAGATCCCTCAAAAAATCCATTTTCCAGGTGATGTAGAAGTTTCTAGTAAAACACACCATGTTTATAGTTTCTGCACACCTGGCATTTGTGATGGCAGGCGCCTTCCTGCCAATTAGAGAATTAAGGAAAAGTATCTTTCCATCTACTTCATAGTCCTATCAAATGCTAACTGGAGGGGTCCCTGTGCCTGGCATCTGTCCTGTTTTAACAGTGTGCCTTCTGGGGAGGAAGCTGTTGAAGATGGATGCGTTCTTAATAATATATTTTACGTGTCTCGTTAAGAACAAGGGAGGCAGAGCCAAAATATGCAGGCAATGTATTATTAAGAGAAATAGACTGCTGTTGGGTAGGTTTTGCCTGCCATCAAAACTCAAAAGCTGCCCTGGGATCCGCTGCACTGTGCTGACTTTTGACTGAGTGGTTATGGGTAAATGAACAGCCAGCAGTGAACTGTGAATCAACAAAGCACATCTTTGGAAATGCAGGAGATTTATCTCACATATTAAAAGCAGCTGTTTTCTCAAGGGGACCAATTCCTCCTAAGGGATTTTTGGGCTGCCTCTCCTTGGGCTGAAGATATAGCCTAGTTGAGAGAATGTTTGGGTAACATTCACAAGGCCCTGGGTTTTCTCACACAAGCATGGTGATGCATGCCTGTAAACCAACACTTGGCAACAGAGGCAGGAGGCTTAGGAGTTAAGGGTCATCCTTAGATACATAATGAGTTTGAGACCAATCTGGGCTATATGAGGCTGTGTCTTAAAATTTACTTTTTAAAATGCTGGGGAAGATCTCTTGATTTATACTTCAAGAGGGACAGATAGCAGAACTTAGTGAACCTAAGCAAGCTCCTTAGGGTAGGGTTTTATTTTAGGCCCGCGTATTGCACACGTTGAGCGCCCTGGTTTTGTTTCTGTTGCTGTCATAAAGTACTCGGACAAAACCAACTTTAAGAGAGAAAGGGTTTATTTGGATCACAACTCCACCTTGTGCAGTCCAGGGCACAAATCCAGGGAACTGTGCCACCTACAGGGTACTGTGTCGTCCCAAATCAATTAACCCAATCGAGACAGTCCCCAAAGGGACATGCTCCCTGGCCGACCTAATCTACACAGTTCCTCACTGAGTGTCTCTTCCCAGGTGATTTTGGATTGGGTCAAGCTGACAATTAAAACTGACCATGACAGTGATATACAGTCAGGAACATTTTGTCACAAGTCACTGAGTACAAAAACATCCAGGAACAGAGCCACCCTCATTCATGACTTAATACCCAATACTTGTTCTTGCAGGATAGTCTCCTTTCTGCCCACCTCTGTTCCAGGAGCCTTGTCTAGAAGAGATTCTTCAGTAGCTTTAGCCAGGAGTGAGCACTATCAACAGACCAAAGGCAGATCACTGGGAGGAGTTGGGGTTCATTGTCCGAAGTGCCTAGTCCTTGGGGCAGCCTGCCGCTCCCCAGCTAAGGCTACTGCTTGAGACTTCTCCACTCCCGCCCCACTGACCCTAGCTCCTGTCAGTCACTGCCTCTCCTGTGTCTTGTGACTCAGTAATCAGTTGATTCTGTACCTATTACTGACTTTCTGTGTGGTGCACCATGTCTTGGGGCGTCCCTGTATTTGACCCACACCTGTTTTTTAAAAACCTATGATTAAAATTTGATTCTACCTTCCTTTACCTCTGGCAGTCTTGACTGCCAAACCCTCTGGAGATTTCAGAGTATCCCGGTGGTAACAAAGGCATGGCAGTGACACCCAGAGCCAGGGGTGGAAAAGCAGCAAATGTTCACAGGGCTGTCTCCCGTGACGAAAACCCACTTTCCTGCATCTCCTGGCTGGGTTGATGAGGGACTGAGAAAGGGAGTTCAGCAGAACAAGACAGCAGCACAGGAAAATGACATTTTCCCCAGACTGGAGACATGGCTCAGTGGGTGAGGGTGTGCCACCAGGCCGGGTAACCGAAGTTCAATGCCTCAAGCATAGTGGAAGGAGAGACCCACAGCCGCTAGCTTGTCTTCCAGCCACCTGTGCACTATGGCATTGTACCCCCACATCAAAATAAAATAAAAGAAAGAATAGAGAGAGGAACTTTTCCTTAGGGTAATTCTAATGACGACATTTGCACTGCTCTCTGGAATCCTGCTGACTCCCTGTGGGGGAACGTTTGTGGTGATGCGGGTGCTTCTTCAGAACTCCTGCCGGCAGTTATTAATAGGAAAAGCAAGACGGCGTCTTCAGGCCCAGTGGAAGCTGTGTGGAAGAAGTGCCCGTGTGTCTTCGCTGGTTTCCCAAATTTGCAAATCTGTTTATTTTAAATTTAGGTCAAACGTTCCATATCTCATATGCAGTGGAAACCCAAGCACTATAAGCTTCTTTTTGAGACAGAGCCTTAACAGATACCTCAGTAGACTTCCCAGATAAGTAACTCTGGTGGTTCTAAGCCATAATGACGAGATACTGAAGCCTAGCCCACTTGAGAATTGACAGCATGGATGACCACAACCAAGAAGCCTTTCAGAGCATCTGGAACATGCCCATCACCTAAAAAGACATTTGTCACAAGGCTCTTACTTTTGATGATAATTACTTCTTCAACCCTCTATGGGTTTTGACCTAGAAGTTTGTCCACTCAAAAAGAAAGATCTTAGACTCAGGAGATGGGCAGTTTTAACATAAACCTTGGTATTAGCAGAATACCCAGTGTCTGGATGATCTGTCTGGTTTCCTGGTGATAAAATAGCCGTGTTTACTTCATGGGCTTGCCCTGGAGAATGCATGAAGAAAGTCCTCACTAGTGAAAGAAGTGTCTGCAGCCCTCCTCTGTTTAGTTACACAACCCGTGTCTACCAGCCCCAGTGACGCCCCGACACACAGTGCATATGGTTGACTTTTGCCGATGGTTGTCCTGACGTCACTGCATCTGCCTGTGAGTGTACGGTCTGAATGGCTGTGAATTACATGGAATGGGCAGTTTTCTGGCGCTTTTCCTGCAGTATGTGAATGGTTCATACCTTTCCTTGGCTTCAGACATCCTTCTATTTCTACATGAGGAGTCTCCAGCATTAACTGATCTCCCTACAGCAGTTGGGCGCTGCCCTAGATGCTACAGATATTAATAATAATCTGAAATGTTTTTCACCCTCCAATCACATGTAGAGAAAGTACAGAAGCTTAAAAACAAAGAGAATTTGTATACATTGGGCTCATCATGGACCTAGTACCGTGCCAATTACTGTACTGGTTTCCATCTAACCATCACAGAAAATCCGTGAATTAGATAATGCTATTACCTCGATTTTTATAATTGCTTGACCTAGGACTCAACATGGTTTCCCAAACAGCTAGAGGATCATAAGAGAGTATGCCAGCTCCAGAAAAGTGGTAGTTTTGATTTGTACTCAAGTGCTGAAATACAGCTACTCTGTGTTAACTGTTCTCATTGGCAAAAGTTTGTAATTGATTGTTACTTGTTGGTTTCAAAATGTGTGTGTCACATGGATGAGTGTTTTGCTGATACTTCCCTAAGGAAGCACATTATGGTTCCTATGTCAAATGCTGAGTTTTTCTCTTTAAAATTGGGCCATGCTCATGGATTCTCGTGACCATCTAGTGTCTATGACTCAAGTAGCTCTGGCTGTATTTCCCCCAATTTTCAAATCATTCACCCTAAGGTAAGGCTGGTGTCCCCAAATAATGCAAATCCTGAATAAGACAAGTAAAAATCAGAATGTGTGTGTGTGTGTGTGTGTGTGTGTGTGTGTGTGTGTATGTTTATATATACGTATTGCTATTGGGTGTACAACTATGTATGCTGACACCAGAGGATAACCTTGAACAAGGAGGGAACCCTTTATTTTGTTTTTGAAGGCAATGCTTCTTGCTCATCTGGAACTTACTGAGTTGGCTGGACTCAGCAAGCCTGAGTCATCTGCATGTCTCCACAGCCCCAAAACTGGTATTACAGGAGTGAGCCACCATGCCTGGCTTTTTTTTTTTTATCTTTGTTTCCCTTTCTTTCTTTCTTTCTTTTTTTTTTTTTTTTCCTGTGAGCATTTGGGATAGAACACAGGTCCTATGCTTGAATGACAAGCATTTACCAACTGAGCAATTTCCCCAGCCATAAACATCGTATTTTTAAAAACAGTATTGTAGTGGGGCCTTTAATCCCAGAACTCTGGAGGCAGAGGCAGATGGATCTTGGTGAGTGGTCGGTCTACACAGTGAGTTCCAGGCCAGCCAGCGACAGACAGTGAGACCTTATCTCTAACACCAAACCAAACAAAACAAAACCCGGAAATGCCATTTTATCTAATTGGTCTTCCAGGTGCTCTTAAGTGTCTAAGCAATGGGATCATCTTTCCCTTTGCCTTATCTGTGTAAATCTGGCCGCTGTGAGGAAGCCTGGAATCCCACCTGGCTGGAGAAATTTCTCTTTCTCTTGTTTCATTTCTCCAACACCCAACAACAAAGCTCACAGGTTAAGCATATTCATAGAGCAAGCAAGAGTGTCAAAACAGCTGATGTTAAAACGTATGTGTCTGAACAGACTTGGCAGGTGGTATTTACAGAGTCATGCAGATATAGATAGATAGAGATATAGGCAACAATAACCATAAGAAGAGAAGGCCATAAATTTGAAGGGTGTGGAAATGGGAGGTGTTGGAATAAGGGAATGGAGGGAAGTAATGTAATTACATTTTAATTTTTAAAAATTTATGTGAAAATTAGATACCAGATTATACTATACCTTGCAAAATATAGACACTGGTGGTTGCTTAAAAACTGTAAAATTCCTTTGAGAGATGTGTTCTCACTTAAATCTCTTTGCCTCTGAGGAAAACAAGCTGCAGCTGGGAAGCTCTCGGGGCTAGGTGGGATTCTTGATTCTTTTCTCATGGACCACAAGAGCACTGAGGTGGCAGACCCAGGTTCTGTCCTAAGAATGCAGAGACTCCTGGTGGAACTCTCAGATGGCAAGGTGAAGCAGTGACCAGTGCCTTCCCAAGGCTGGATGTGTCTGTCAGGACTAGCTGGAGGACTCACCTCTTCCGAGTGCTGGGGAGATGGAGAGAAAGAGTCAGAATCCAGCAAGAGAAGGTGACCTATGTGCGAACCGTAGCTGCACGAGGCTGGTTCGCCATGCTGTAAGGGCACAGAGGGAAATCTGCTTTTGCCGAAATGGGAGCTAAGATCAGAGGGAAAGACAGAGTTGTGACCACAGGATGACAAGGGCAGCTGTGCCCACCTCACCTGCAGAGACTGCGCCATGAGACCCCCAGTGGGTGCCTGGAACTATGGGTAGTGCTCTGTTGATATGTTCATGCGCAATAGTGCTTCGGAGCTATTATGAAGTTAACATAAGGGGAACTATGTGATTAACTGCAGATGGTTTCATACAGCCAAGACATGTCCACGGAGGGAACTGACACCCTGGGGTGAATGGTGCAAGTTGGAGCAAAGCTGACATCACAAAAAGCAAACTTGAGGGTAACTGGGCATGAGTAGAGTTCAACCAGTCCTTTGTGATCTTGTGCCATAGGTGTGCACCTGTATGCCTCTGTGTGTGTGTGTGTGTGTGTGTGTGTGTGTGTGTGTGTAGATATGTATGTATAGATGCAGGTGTATGTCAGAGCTATTCCTTGAAGGTCATTTCTCTGTCACTATCCACCTTACTCTTTGAGACAGGTTGTCTTACTGGGACCTGAGACTCCCCAGTTTGACTAGTTAGCTGGCTAGCAAGCCCTAGGGATCCTCCAATAATATTGGAGTCACAAGTGTGTATCACCACACCACCAGGTGGTACTGTGGATCAAACTCAGGTCCTGGTGCTTGTGTGGAAGTCTTTTGTTAACCCATCTATCTCCCCAATGCTGAGTTTTTTTAATATATTCATGAAAATATTAGTTCTGGGAGTCAGCAATTGGGGTCAGCATGTAAAGGCACAAGCTGCCAAACCTGGCCAGCTAAATTCAATCCTTAGGAACCACACAGTGGAAGGAAGGAACCAGCTTCCTCAGACTGTCAACTGACTTCCACATGTGCACTAGGCATGAGTGTGCACAGATACAGACACATACAATAATAAATAGTATTTTTAATTTAATTGATTTTTTTAAAACAACACTAAAATATATACCCTCCCAACCTAAACACTGGTTTTGGTACAATACAAATAAAATTATGGAATAGGAAGCGGTATATAACATCTAACTTGCTCAGTTAGAAAGACATGCTGACCTAGCTGAAGCAGAGGACTGAGCAGAAAATTTGCATCGAGGAGTTGCTTTTCTCCAAGGGGGGAAAAAAACCCATGTCACAACTGAAAATAATTATCTTTGTGTGATAAACTGCTTCCTTGTCCACCACACTACTAAAGAGAGACTCACAAATTTGGCTTATTTAGCAAATACCTTTGGGGGGCTCAACATTGAGTCAGTGAGGACATAATTGAGTAGAACGCCTCCCCTCAATATGACAAGATGGCCACAATTATAATGATGTGCATTGTTAGATAATGAGCTGATTGTGGGTCACTCAGGACTCAGTTCATTTACACGCAATAAAAATTACAGCATAGTAGTGAAATAGAAGGAGCCAACCCTTTCGTCTTCTTTCTTCTGTGAGTAAGCTTTTGTGTTGATCCGTTGAGAAGGCGCATAAAAACCCATCACAGAAGAAGTGAAATGATCGTAAGAAAGAAGATACTGATGAAAATCTTTGCCATCTGTAGCCTGGAAATGCTGTGGCATTCAGCTTGCTGGCACACGGGGAACACCTTGCTTCAGTAGTCCCTTGCCAAAGCTGACACTTGCCAGGTACTTATTGTGAGTGTAGGATTTGGGCCAAGTCTTTAACGCATCAAATTCTTTAATTCCTGTTAGACTAATGTGTTGATGTGCTCTATGTTTGTTCATTTCTATCTGCCAGTGAAGAAACTGCCGCAAAAATCAGTTAAACAGTTACCCAGAGATCTTCCTATAAACAATAGACTCAAGACTTGGACCCAGGCAACATGAACTGGGCGCTTGCTCGCACACATCACTTGAGCATGGCAGTACCTGGACCTATGTTTATCCGTCCATTGAACCCAGAGATCCTCCTACTTCTAGTCACCTCACAGCCCTGGAGTTAAAGGCACATGCTAGCACAGACCCAGTTTTTAATATTTGTTCTGAGGAGATAAACCCAAGTCTTTACAGTTGTGGAGCAAGAGCTCTTACCTGCGGAGCCATCCATCTGGTCCAGGAACTAGCTTGGATGTACAGAGTCAGTTCTTTCCCAAGTCTTCCTAATTTTCCAAAAAGTATCATCTTGCTTTCACAGTATCCTAACCATTAAAGAAGATGCATGGGCTTTCTTTTTCTTCAAAGTTGGGATCAAAATATTCCAAATATCAAAGTTGGAATCAAAATAAAGTTTTATATAAACTTTATAACCTCTCAGATAGAATGGAAGTATTTTCCTCACAGTCATCTTCAATTCTCTAGATCCACAGCTGACGTTCATACTCACCCTTGGTGAGGTAGACTGAGAAAAGGAGAGGAACAAAGTCAGGTCCAACAGGGAATTTATCTGAAGTTAGAGAACTGCGTATGAAATTGTCAGATCTCCACCTTAAAGAAACAGACACTGTAACACTCAGGGGAAGGAATCACCAGTACCTACCATCATCAGTAATCGGTAGTTATTGTGCATCTACTACAGACAGGGAGTACTGTGTGGTTCCAGGAAACACACACACAGTACACACACAGAGACAGACACATACACACCACACACATACATACAGATACACCACACACCCCACACATGACAGACACATACACACACACAGACACACCCACCACACACAGAGACACACCACACACACACACAGGCACATCACACACAGACAGACACATACACACCACATACACACAGACACACCCACCACACACACATCACACATACACATCACACACACAAACAGACACACACATACCACACACACACATCATACACACACACACACACACACACACACACACACAAAACTATGCACATCTTCCTTTCAAGAGTTTTACAATATTTTGAAAAACAAAATAATGGAACCAAACCTTGAGGAATCCTATCTGTTGCTAATCACTGACAGTATGATCTGAAATTGTAGACATTGACGTAAACAGGGTTTCTCTGCCTTCCTTGCAACTGCATTGTGAACATGTGGCCTCAGAGCCAAGGGATCTTTTCGCTTCAGTATTATCATTCCTGTGATTTTCTGACCTCCAGAAGTCAACCTCCTTCAAATATTGTTTGGCTTTGGGTTGAAGGCTCAAGAAGGTGTCACTTGAGACTCATGCCACCATTGAGACAAATCTCAGTATCTCTTGATTTGTCGATCCATCTTCTAGCACTTGGGGTCTTTGCAAAGCAAATCCATATTCTCATCTTCATGCCATCTTCTCAAATTCTGGGTTATGATTCTTTATCTAGAGTATGCTTATCTTTCTTATAAAACTAAAATTCTTTAAAAAGATATTTGTGAGTTTCTTGCTAAGTCCTCCTTTTAGTTTTCTGAACATAGTTCAATGTCTTTTATATATGGTGGTGCACAAGAATTGAGCATAATACTTAACCATCCCAGAAAAAAATGTACTTCAGCTTGTCTTAGAAAATATCCTTCAGTTAATGAATTCTCAGTTCTCATTATCTGTTTTGTTTGGAACAAAATGCAGTTGGCTGAAATAATCCTCCAGATACCCGGACATTTTATGTGCTGCTACGAAGCTGTGCCTTTTCCATCCTAGTCTGAAGAAGCTACATTGAGGCCCCAAATCAGCATCCTTAAACTTATAAATTATCCCTTTAAATTTTATCTTGTTTTATATGGCCCAGTCTTCAACCTATGAAATGAGTTTGATCACTGCATCTGATCCAAAGAGAACCCAAGGAAAAGGGAGAAATAGAAGAGCAAAATTATGCACAGCTGAAAATGAGATCAGAATTTTAACATTCCCCGAAAGACACAAGTATTACAAAACAGAGAAACAATCCTCCCAGGTCACTGTCCCTAATTTGTAGGTTTTCCTGGCAAACAAATTTGTTTCAGCCTTGAGGAGAGAATAGTGATGCTGCGACCATTAATACCGATTCCATCGCGGCCTTCCCAGCATTTATGATAAAGGCTAAACAAAGCATTTCTGAATGTGGCTGGTGGGAGAGAAGCATTTGGGGCTGTGAACTGGCTGCTTGACCAGCTCTGCTCTACGCTGCCCTGGTTCCTGGTTCCTCAGATAGCTTGGTGTAAAGCCGTAGTTTGGAACAGGTACAAGCATCTTTAAGAAACAGGGAGCAGCTCCTTCTGTTTTCATTCCCCCAAGAGTCAAAGAGATAATAAAAAGTGTTGGCTGGCACACATTCAAAAGTATCTGAGAATTGGGCTTCACTTAATGCAGTGCTTTCAGGTATTATTTATGACATTAAAATCTGTTTTGCTTAAAAGCTGTGATTGTTTTTATATCAATACCAAGCCGCTTTTATAACTATAACTCTAGAGTAAAGCTTGTGATGCCTCCAGACGTTCCTTTCTTGTACAGGATTGTTTGGGCTATTCTAGATTTTTTGCTTTTGCATATGAAGTTGAGTGTTGTTCTTTCAAAGTCTGCAAAGAATTGTGTTGGGATTTTGATGGGGACTGCATTGATTCTGTGGATTGCTTTTGGTAAACAGCTTGGTATTAGCATAAAAACAGGCAGGTGGACCAGTGGAATTGACCCAAAGACCCTGATATTAATTCACACACCTATGAACACCTGATTTTTGACAAAGAAACTAAAATTACACAATGGAAAAAAGAAAGCATCTTCAATAAGTGGTGCTGGCATAACTGGATATCAACATGTAGAAGAATGAAAATAGATCCATATCTATCCCCATGCACAAAACTCAAGACCAAATGGATCAAAGATTTTCACATAAATCCAGCCCACTGAACCTCATAGAAGAGAAAGTTGGAAGCACACTTGAACACGTGAGCACAGGAGATCACTTCCTAAATATAACACCAGTAGCATAGACACTGAGAGCAAATTAATAAATGGAACCTCCTGAAGCTGAGAAGCTTTTGTAAAGCAAAGAACACAGTCAATAAGACAAAACAGCAGCCTACAGAATGGGAAAAGATCTTCACCAACTCCACATCAGACAGAGGACTGATCTCCAAATATATATATAAAGAACTCAAGAAATTAGAAACTAAAATACCAAATTATTCTATTAAAAATGGAGTACAGATATAAACAGAGAATTCTCTGTTTGAATGGCCAAAAGACACTTAAGGAACTGGTCAACATCCTTAGCCATCAGAGAAATGCAAATCAAAACGACTCTGAGATACCATCTTACACAAGTCAGAATAGCTAAGATAAAAACACTGATGAAACGTATGCTGGAGAGGATGTGGAATAAGGAGAACTCCTCCATTGCTAGTGGTAGTACAACTTATGCATTCACTTTGGAAACCAGTATGGCAGCTTCTCAAAAAATTGGGAATCAATTTACCTCAACACCCAGCAATGTCACTATTGGACATATACTCAAAGGATGTACACTTATACCACAAGGACATTTGTTCAACCATGTTCATAGCAGCATTATTCATAATAGCCAGAACCAGGAAACAACCTAGATGCCCCTCAAACAAAGAATGGATAAAGAAAATGTGATACGTTTACACAATGGTATACTACTCAGTGATAAAAAAGCATTGATATACTGAGGCAGTGACCTCCACTGGAGCAGGCCCAAGGCAATGACTTCCACTGAAGTAGGTACAAGGTAGCCACAGCTGAGGGAGCAGGCTCAAGCCAGAGATGTCTGCGGGTTTGGGCACAAGACAGGGACCTCTTAGGGAGCAGGTGCAAGCCAAAGACCTCTGCAGAACTGGGCCCAAGCCAGGGACCTTGTGAGAGCAGGCCCACGTCAGGGGACATCTACAGGAACAGGCCTGAGCCAGCAACATCCATCAGAGCAGGCCCAAGACAGTGACCTTTGCTGGAGTAGCCCCAAGCAAGGTCACTCAGTGCTCTCCAGGAAGACAGATTAACTTCCTGGGTGATTGGAACCCTGACCCTGACTGCACCATGAAGAACAACCATTTGAGCCTTGGATCCACTGGCACCTGGAAGATTGATCACCAGAGTCACAGATAACCTCAACTACATCAATCAGAGGAAAAGATGGGTAGACAAGGTAAGAACACACTCAACACCACAAAGAGCAACATGACACCAATAAAAATTAGTGGCTCTACAACAGTGAGTCTTTAACAACCAAATATAGATGAAGCAGAAGAAAATGACCTAAAAATAACTTTAGGAGAATGTTTGAGGCCCTTAAAGAGGAAATGAGAAATTCCCTCAAAGAAATGGAGGAAAAAAGAAACAAAAAATTGGAAGAAGTCAACAAATCCCTTAAAGAAAACTAAGAAAAAGGAATCAAAGATGGAAGAATCTATTCAAGACTTGAAAACTGAAATAGAGACAATAAAGAAAACACAAACTGAGGGAATCATAGAAATGGAAATTATGAGAAAACGATCAGGAACCACAAATGCAAGCATAAGCAGCAGAATACAGGAGATGGAAAAGAGAATCTCAAGCACTGAAGATACAATAGAGGAAATAGACTCATCAGTCAAAGAAAACATTAAATCTTACAAAAGCTTAACACAAAATATCCAGGAAATATGGGACACCATTAAAAGACCAAACCTAAGAATAATAGGGATAAAAGAAGGAGAAGCCCAACTCAAAAGCACAGAAAATATATTCAACAAAATCGTAAAAGAAAACTTTCCAAACCTAAAGAAAGATATGCATATGAAGATACAAGAAGCTTACAGAACATCAAATAGACTGGATCAAAAAAAAAAAGTCCCATTGCCACATAATCATTAAAACACTAAACATACAGAAGAAACAGAGGAACAATACTATGAGCAAAAGGGTCAAGACCATGATGGGAATACCCACAGAAACAGCTGACCTGAGCTAGTGGGAGCTCACTGACTCCAGACTGAATTTATCCCTACTTCTTTAATTGGATTTTTGGAGCCCATTGTTTTTGGAGGGATACCTTGCTTAGCCTAAATATAGCGGGGGAGGGCTTGGTCCTGCCTCAAAGTGATGTCAGACTTTGTTGACTCCCCATGGGAAGCCTTATAGGAGTAGATGGGGGGCTGGGGAGGGAAAAAGGAAGGGGGAGTGGGAGGAGAGGAGGGAGTGGGACTGGGATAGGCATGTAAAATGAGAAAAGATCATTTTTAAAAAGTAAATAATTTTAAAAAGTTGAAATTGATGAGGTCTAGAAGATCAAAATATGAGTCATACAGACTTTACTTCTGTATGTATTAATTAAAACCCAGCCAGTTCCCTCCAGCACCACTGTCTCCAGGCATGTACCATGAACAATGTGGAAGCATTTTAGGCATGGTTGCAATGGAGTTTGACTCTGTGTCCCAAGTCTCTAGGAATGTCATTCTGTTGATCCACTGATCTCTTTCATTGCCGTTCTGCACCATCAAAGTTATCAGAATGAGAGAGGCTGGAGAGATTGCACAATAGTTAAGGCCGCACTTGCTACTCTTCTAAAGGACCTGCTTGGTGGCTCACAACCACCTGCAACTCCACTTCTGGGGGATCGAACACCCTCTTCTGGCCTCTGCAGGCACAGAGGATGTGTGTGGTGCATAGACACACATGCAGGCAAACACCTATATACATAAAATAAAAATATCTTAATTTTCATAGTATTACATTGATAGGTGGGACCAGCACTCTTATATGTTATTACTACCAGAAGTGTCTTATGTTTGGATTGTCCTTTGTTGCTGTTGTTTTTAATGCCTCTTTAATCCTTTTGTTAAGTTCTGAGAGTGGTATAATTAATATCTTTATTATATGCATCCTGAATTTATAAAATGATTCAATGGCAACATTTAAAAGACATTTGATGCTGTTGACTGAGAAAATAACCAGTCTCAGGGTAATAATCTTTTTTTAGGCTCCTTATAGTTTTCCATCGAGCTCTTCTATAATTTTTAGACATAGTACTTTTTAAAAGTTTGCTATTTGAATAACGCCTTTCAAAATATATTCTGATTATTGGTACTAGTGTTTTAGAAATAAACTTGTTTTGCAGGACTGATTCTTGGGCTGTCTGTGATGAAGGGTACTAGATTCTGAAAGCAAAAAAATCTTATTTGGGCATCATATTTTGCAGATTTTTTTTAAGTAGAAACCTAGTAGATACACTTTTTAAAGAATCAATGATTTCAGAAAAAAACAAACGGCAGGATTGTTTTAAGTATAGATCTTTGTGTCAGTGCTAATTTTGAAGGTGAAGGAGATGAGAAGAGAGCACCAGTGTTGGGGTGCAACAGAGGAGTGACAGAAAAAACAGGGTGGTGCCCAGGAAACCAAACAAGGAGAGGACTTCTGAGTGTCATCCGTGCCTGTCTTACTCACTGTGGCTGCTGTGACAAATGTCCACGGACTGGGTGGTTTATAAACAAGAGCCGTGCGTTTATTGTGGTTTCATGGGCTGGGAATCAGTGTTTGGGGTTCAGTATGGCCAGGTTCTGATGAACTCCTGATTTCTCTTACTATCCTCACATGGAAGAAGGCAGGAAATTGCCCCGGGGTCTGTTATTTAAAGGTAGGAATTTTACTCACATGGATACCATTCCCCTAGCTTGATTACCCCCCCCACACACAAGCCTTGCCTTTTAGTAGCATCACACTAGGGACCAGGAATTCAGTGGATTTGGGGGTGATAAGTCCAGTCCGTTTTAATGATGAATGCTACCAATATGCCTGCTGTACCTTAATTAATGCCATCACTGTAACAGAATATCTGGAGCCCAGCAACGTATAAAGAAAAGTTCCCTTTGGGCCTTGAAGGCTGGGGACTTTGAAGATGGGGCCCCAACATCTGCTTAGTGTCCATAGATCAGATGCAAAGTCATCTTTCCCCTACTGCCATCACATTGAGCAGGGCAGAAAACGGACAGCAATCAGTCATATGTGAAGGAGTGGACTGTGGCAAGCTGACGTAAAATAACTCACTCGCGTGATAATTCAGTCTCATTGGAAGTTCCTTTATGCTTGCACAAGGGTTGACCCACCATGATCCAGTCATCAGTTAGGGCTTTCCCCTACTGCCATCACATTGAGCAGTTAAGTTTCAGTGCAAGATTTACTGAGACACTCTGACATTCAACCCACCACAGTCCAGTAAACAAGGAAAAAATGAGTCTTGAGTTAAAAGATATGAGGACATTGTGATGTCTACAAGATCAGTTTCAATAGGAGGGAAGGGCAGTGTCTCCTTTTCCTAATTTATGTAACTTTAAATTCAATTCTGATTCTTCCTAAACAAAGAAACTTGGCGCCCTATCTTAGTCAGTCATTAAGTCTGGTGTCATATTTTTACCAGTTTCAATGCTTAATTGTTAACATGGTGGTGTTGTTAGAGGTTGTTAGTTCGTTTCCTGGCCACCCAGACTCCCGAAATAATCACACAGAAGTTATATTATTTGCAATACTGTTTGGTTAATAGCTTAAGCATATTACTGGCTAACTCTTATATCTTAAGGTAACCCATCTCCATTAATCTGTGTATCATGTGGCTGTGGCTTACTGGGTAAAGTTCTGTCCCTAGATTCTGTCTCTGGCAGGGCTACATGGTTTCTCCTGACTCTGCCTTCTTTCTCCCAGCATTCAGTTAGTTTTCCCCGCCCTGCTCTACCCTGCCCTATCACAGGCCAAACCAGCTTCTTTATTCATTAACCAATAAAAGCAACACATAGGAAGAAGGGCTTTCTTCACCAGCATGGCATGGCTCTTTCCTCTGACTTCGTTTTCTTATGACTAGAGTCCAGCAAGCTAAAGTAATATCTGAGTCTGTCAGGAATAATCTCAACTCCTGATCTTTTGTTTAGCTGAATATAAAATTACTGAGTGTCCATTCTCTCTCAGCATATGGAAACATAATATTCCTCCCCATTACCATGTTTGTTAACAACTTACTTTCAATCAAAATGTTATTTCCCTGTCATTAGATCCACATTATCCCCCTTGGCTTTGTAAATCTGGGTTGCACTCTATGTGTGAATGTGGGTTTGTTTTTGTTTGCTGCATCCCGCTCGACATGTGGTGTGTTTGTTTTGTTTTCTTCTGAAAAGTTCCCAGCCAACTCCTCTTAAAATATCTTGTCCCTGACAATCTGTTAATTTTTTCCTCAGGCTAGAAATATTGTTGAGCATGTGCTGGGACCTCTGTGTTTCCCCTCTGCTGTGTCCATTCTTTTCTGTTTTAATCTTTTGCTTTAGTCTTTGCTGCATTCTCTATATATTCTTTGATGCTGTCACTTAATTCTTCTGGAGTTTTTTTTTTAAATATTGTTTTGGATTTATTTATTTTGTTTGCATGAGTGAGTGTTTTTAAAATTTATTTTTTATTGATTTTTATTGAGCTCTACATTTTTCTCTGCTCCCCTCCCTGTCTTTCCCCTCCCCTTCAACCCTCCCCCAATGTCGCCATGCTCCCAATTTACTCAGGAGATCTTGTCTTTTTCTACTTTCTACTTCCCATGTACAGCACATCTATGTATGTCTCTCTTAGGGTCCTCATTGTTGTCTAGGTTCTCTGGGATTGTGATTTGTAGACTGTTTTTCTTTGCTTTACGTTTAAAAACCACTTATGAGTGAGTACGTGTGATAATTGTCTTTCTGTGTCTGGGTTACCTCACTCAAAATGATGTTTTCTAGCTCCATTTTCCTGCAGAATTCAAGATGTTGTTGGTGTTTTTTTCTGCTGTGTAGTACTCCATTGTGTAAATGTACCACATTTTCCTTATCCATTCTTTGGTTGAGGGGCAGTTAGGTTGTTTCCAGGTTCTGACATGAGTGTTTTGACAACATGTGAGTATGTGTACCATGTGTGTGCAGTGCCTGAAGGGGCCAGAGAGGGGCATCAGATCTCACGGAACTGGAGATACAGGCTGTCTGCAAGTCCCCATCTGGGTACTGGGAATTGATCTGGGTCCTCTGCAAGAGACTGGCTAGTGATCCTAAACACTGGGCCACTCTCCAGCTCCTGGGTGTTCTTTGAAGAGAGCATTCCAATGTTTTGGGTTTTTCATTTCTGAAGCATTGTATCTAGTATTGTTTCCCTCCAGTTTATGATAGCCTTTCATACCTTGTATTTTCTGTGTTTCTTCAGCCAGCTGGGTTCCCAAGGAGCTGACATGAGAAAAAGGCAGCAATCCCAAAATGAAGGAACACAGGCTGTGTCTCCAGCACCTGGAAACCAGAGGCCCAACAACACCTGCTGCTTCTGCTGGTGCTGCTGCTGTAGCTGCTCCTGGTAGGTCAACTAAAATGTCTGAAATTAGAGCCAAAGAATATGATTTATGCAATTTAACCACTGACATGCTGCAGGAAATGTTTATTCCCCCCCCCTTCAAACCATAAAGAGAAAGACAAGCTGGTCTTCAAGTTGTCTGTCTTATGCTAAATGTTCACGATTCAGATCTCTTTCCAAGTCCATATTCACAAAGTGTAGTGAATGTGAAAAGCAGTCCATTCAAAATCTATGAGAGTTCCATGGACCAGACAGCTCAGGATGAGACTAGACTTACTAGAACTTTCCATCGAACCCTAAGCCTGGGATTTTTTTCTAGACCCAATTTTCTCAGGAGAGCTACTAGCCTAGCAGTGGCTACTAGGTCTCCTTGGCCTATCTCAAAATCTGACAGAAGGCTCATGTGGCTGAGTCATCTTCTGCATGGTCTCCACTGGTTTACAGTATCCATTGAAGTTGCTCTTTGATATGGTCCAGCTTCACTGTGGCCATGGTGGAGGATGGAAATCTGTCCTCCTAGAGAATTGGTGGTCTCCCTTGATGATAAAAAAAAAAAACAAAACAAAACTGCAGCTGATCAAGAAAACTGCAGGTCCAGAAAACCTCCAGGTATTATAGACATCAGGAAGGCTCAGACTAGTCATATATATATATAATTTGCTTCCTAAATGATGATTCTCTGTTAGGGAAAGTCATACATGATTAATTTGCATTCAGTTTCAAAGGTAGGAAAGAGAATTCTAGATGGAGTTGCTGTCTCTGTCATAGTTACGTTTTTTTCCCCTCATCACTGCCACAGAGACTACTGAGCACAAGTCTTATCCCATGAATGACCTAGTGAGACAGTGTAGGACTTCCTAAGTCAGATTGCCAGAGATCAAATGGTGTCCTTGTTTGTTAGCATCTGTGTGACCAATAATACATTAGTTCGTCTTTCTGCTCCTCACAGCCTTACCTGTCAAATAACTAAGGTAAACCCATACCTCATAAAGCTATAAAATTAAATGAGATGCTATGTATGGTGCCCTAAGAGGAGCATGTGACACAAAGTGAGCATCTAATGCGATTTAGCTCCCCTGGCAATGGATAATTGCATACTGTAATAATAGAATCTGCTCAAAGAGTGCAGTGCAAAATTTAAAAGCCAGTGTGGAGGGCCAGCAAGATGGCACAGCAGGCAAAAGTACTTGCCATGTGAGCCTGGTGACCTGAGTTTGATCCCTGGAACCAGCATGGTTACAGCAGAGAAGCAACCCTGTAGGACCATCTTCTGACTCCACACGCCTGCCACAGCACACCCATTCCTTCACACACACAAGCACACTCACAGCACATATACATGCAGCAATTATGAAAGTTTAGAAGCAGCACGTAGATGCAACATCATGTGTGATGATATTTCATTTGTATTTTAATAAATAAAGCTCGCCTGAAGATCAGGGAGTAAAACAGCCACACTGATCAGCCATACAGACCAGTCAGTGGTGACACACACCTTTAACCCCTGTGGCCACACTAGTTTGCCATAGAAACCCGGTGGTACTGGGACATGCCTTTAATCCCAGCACTAGGGAAGATTATAAGATGGGAGGAGACAGGTTTCAGGCCCAGTCTCATTCTGAGGTTTGCTAGAGGCAGGATCACCAGGATCAGGACTGAGGAAGAGGTACAGGTCAGTGGCTGGCTGCTTTGCTTTTCTGGTCTTCAGGATCAACCCCAATATCTGTCTCTGGATTTTTATTAATCATACAACAATCATGCCTGCACACACATCATATATGCACACAACAATAATGAATGTTTAGAGACAGCAAGTAGATACAACACAGAAATTATCCCAGAAAATAAAGCATGTTTTTCCTAAATTCCGTATAAATATCAGACACGGTTACACAGTGTTAAAGATGTGCTTCTATTTCTCATTTGCTCTTTGCCATGTTCTTGAGACAAGTTATTATTTTATTTGCCTGATAATATTTAGTTTTTTATATTTTTAACTTTCTTTTTTGTGTATGGATATTTTGCTTGCATGTACATCTATGTGCCATGTGCCTCATGGTGCTAATAAAGCCAAGAAGAGAACATCAGATCTCCAGGGACTGGAGTTACAGATGGTGCTGAGCTGCCATGTGGGCTCTGGGAATCGAACCCAGCTCACCTGGAAGAGCAGCCAGTGCTCTTAACCACCGAGCCATCTCTCCAGTTCCAGTTCATTCTTTTCAGAATTAAAATACCCTACAATAACCTTAAAGTTGGAGTTGGGCCACACTCTGTTAGACGCCTAATAAATAGACATTGGTCATTTTAATGACAGGTATTTATTCTGAAAACTGTAAGTAGGGCCATTTCTTCCTTTAGATAGCATCATACATTGGAACATAGATCATACAGGCCGATCACTCCATGTGGATCCTTGAGGACTCAGTAGGCAGGAAATGGATGCTGTCAGTGTAGCTCCTTGGACTAATTTTATGAGTAATATCGTTTATTTTTTTTGTGTGTGTATGGGTATTTTGTGTGTATATGTACCACATGCATGCAGTACCTAAAGAAGCCATAAGAGGGCATCAGATGCCCCTGAACTAGACAGGTGTGAGCCACTATGTGGGTGCTGGGAACTGAACATGGGTCCTCCAAAGAACAGCCAGTGCTCTTAACTGCTGAACCACCTCTCCAGTCCTGTGTCATTGTATGTACTAGTGCACTCTACCAATAAAAAAGTACACTACAGTAAATACAAAAATGGATAACAATATAGTTACTCATTAGCAACTGTGTGCTACACATAACTACATGTGCTGTGTGCTCATGGGACCTACAGGATAGATGACGGTCTACACCATCATCAGAAATGAGTGGGTTATGTGCTGCACCACTACACTACAGTGGCTAAGTTCTCACTAAGAGAGGGAATTTTAAGTTCCGCTATGATTAAGGACCAATGTTACCTATGATCTGCCACTGACTGAAACACTGTTATGTAGTATGTAACTATACTCCGTAAGATTTGATCCCATTGCCTCATAGACATCTATGTCTCTGGGACAGTTTGATGCTTACAAACGAGTTAGGGTGTGTGATTATTTAGCTCGTTCTTAAGTATCAAGTTGTCACCAAACACAGAGTAGCTTCCAGAAGCTGCATCAGCCTTCAATACCTCTTGAGTGATAACAGACCCTCCCAAAGGCGTGATGCCATGCCGGGGTGCTGGGGTGGTAGGTAGCCTGAAACTAGAATCTAGTTGTCAGAATTGCACTTGTCAGCCATGATCATGATCACCTAAAATAATAGTCTATACATTTATGAGGCATGTAAGCCATGATAGGTAGTTTCTCTTTTAATACGAAATTTTACTCTTTATATTCACCATACGTGGTGATAGATTCCACTAGGATGTTTTCGTGTTAAGTACACCTTGAGTAGATTCATCCCCCGCCTTTCCCTTTCTTCGCTCTCTCCTATTCATTCCCCCAGATAGAAGCAATTTGGGTTTTCAGAAATAGCCTTGCATTATGGATTTTAATTATAATTTTGTTTACTTAATTTCAGATGAAAATGTCCTTTCCACATAAAGTTTTTGGAATTTCATTACTTTTGTACTTTGAATTTAGGAAAGAAAATTCCAAGGTTTTTTTTTCGAGTAAGTTAAAAAAAATAACATTCTTTAAAATTTCCAGGCTAGGTGAAAGGAGCAGAACAAAAGCACATGACAACAATGTAATTTAGCGCCTAAGAAGCGTTAGGAATCAAAACACGAAACAGCTGTCACCATGGGTGGGGACAGTTGCCATGTGACGGGTTTCGCTTCCTTTTAAGGAAATCAAGGGCCAAAAAAATAAATTTCTATGTCTAGGAATAAATGTAAATGTTTCACGATAGCTTCCCATGATGGGCTTTAAAATAATGTAGTATTGCTTTCAAATTTGCATTTCTCACCTGTACTTCACTGACAGCCGCCTCTCATTTCATAATTTACCCTCCCCCTTATAAAATTATCAGCATCTTTCATGGTAGAAGGGGTGCAGAGTGCATTCCTGCTGGGTCTCCCGACAGTCTCCTCCATGTCCAGAGTGGGACATCGTTCCTAGTGACAGCGAGGGACTGCCGCCTTGTGAAAGAGCCACTTGCTCCCCTAACACCGTCTCCTCCTGTTGTTCCCTCGTGTCCGCCATTTCAAGAAGAAATGTCAAGACATCCTTTAACTGTCTCATACACGAACCACGAATGCCCAACGTGCAGTGGACAAAATCTGTGTGTACACCGAGCCTTTTCTACAGGAAAGGGGGTGCTTTGACTACTGCCTGAAGGTTCCAGGTCCACCCTAACTTGCCTCTTCAGCTAGTGGGCTCCTGACTGATTCTTTTTACTAAGGAACACTTTGAAACATCCCGCTGCTTCTCGCCGCCTGCTGTAGGGACAGTATGACCTATAGGAGCTGCTGAAATACTTGTACCTGAAACGGCATATGTGCAAGTGCCCTGGGGACTAGAAACTTCTGTGTTCACAAAAGTTCTGTGGATAGGGCATGACAAAGGTCTCAGAGTAAAAGCTTTCCAGGGTGTTTTTGAACTTAAAGCCAAGGTCCAAATGGCCTGCAAACCTCTCGTGACAGCAGAGGTTGCATTAAAATAACCCAGGCTAGTTTTCCCCCAAGTCACGGGGTGCTACCTCCTCTTCAATTCCTGCCTGCTTTTAGTGGTGTTGACCAAGCAAGAAAGATTAAAATTTAGAACTCAATGGCCTGTTTGATGATGAGTGATGGCCAGTGTCTCAGTGTTTCTAGTACTATGATAAAACACTCTGACCAAAAGCAACTTGAGGAGGAACTATCTTTCACTGTAGACTTCTAGGCAAAAGTCCAACAGTGAGAGAAATAAGAGCAGGGACTCAAGAAAGAGAGGAATCTGGAGACAGGAACTAAAGCAGAAACTATGGGGTGGGGTGGGTGGCGCTGCTTACGCTAGCTCCTCATGGTTTGCTCAGCCTGATTTCGTATGGCACCCAAGACTACCAGCCAAGGAGTGACATCTCCCACGGCATCTGGACCCTCCCATGTCAATCATCAATCAGAAAAAAAAATGCACTACAAGTTTGCCAATGGGCCGGTCTGACGGGGACATTCCTCATTCATGGTCTCTCTGTAGATGGCTGTAACTTGTGTCAGGTTAGAATGAGCCAGCACAGTCAGGTCATGGCTAGAGGGAATAAAGGATCCAAAAGATTCCTGACAGAAGCCATCCTAGGCTCTTGGTTTCAGTTTTCCTTGGACTCATTCTTCCTTTTTTTTTTTTTTATGTATTAGACATAGTATTGTCATTTGCAATTAAAAGGACTCACGTAATTGAACATTTGGTCACCTGTTGATGATGCTGTTTGGGGCAGCCGCATAACCCCCTGCCTTTTTTTTTTTTTAAGGATAAAAGGTTTATACCTTTTTTAAAGCCTTACTTTTTGGTAAGGCTTAGCTGGCAGATACGGGCTGCTTGGTGTGCACCTCTGAGGACTATTGCACACCTGATTCAAGTCTGTGCCTCTCTCTGCTTCCTGCCTGTCCTTATGAAAGGGGTCAGCCACCACAAAGTCCCATCTCCATGGAAGATGCTTCCCTGCTCTGATGAATTAATATCCCTTGAGGCTATAGGCCAAAATAAGAAACAAAACTATCTTCACCAAAAAAAATGACGATGGAAATATGTCTTTTAATTTCATAGGTTGGAAACATACCTGCTATAGAGGTGAGATTAGATGGCAGGCATTTTAATATGTAGTGCACTGACTAGTCCCTATTAATGTGATTCTTACAAACTTTTCATTCCCAGGTTTGATACGAACCCACTGATAAATACAACTTTCCCAGTCTAACTCACAGTCTCGAGTGCTACTTGGGGTATTGCTCACCAGATTTGGCCAGTGACACTAGATTCTTACAGGAAAGATTGGTCACAGAATAAATTTAGTAGATTAACTAGTCCTTTGAAACCAAACTGTCTTCTAGACACATTAGTTTCCAGAATTCTCAGACCGTGGGATAGATGTCACTAAGCAACTGTTGAGACCTTCATAAACATGCTTTCGGTTGTCCCTTCCTCCATTTTTAACAAGTACCACAGCCTCTGTAATTTGAAACAGTGCAAAAAGAACGTGCTATTTTCTCCCCTGATGCTGCCACCCTTGAGCTCCCTGCCAACGGAAATACTAAGATGCAATGCTTCCAAAGCCAAAGGATATTTTTTTGCAAAGGAAAACAAAAATCCAAGTCTGCACCATGGTGAAGAAACCACTCCCTGGAAATACCGAGACTCACAATGTGCAAGCTGAATGATCTCATTAGAGGCTGTGATGACCAAGTGTCTCCTGTGTACCTGTCACCCTCGGGGAGCTGATTCATCCCTCATGAAGAATAACCTGTTCCTCTAAAATGTTTTTCTCTGCACAGCACTTGTGACAGAATCATCATGAACATAGCTTACACAGAGGTCCTGGCTTGAGACGCCATCCTACAATGACATGGAGGAAGTTCCTCAATAGCTCCTGTAAGCTATGTGAAGTTTACTCAACCAAGAGACCAGCTAGCTACCGGTGGATCATAGCTTTCATAGGCCATAGACACAAGCCAAAGAGTGGGCGGTAGGTCTCTGGAACGTCTATGCAGCATTCATTCATTAAATCACAAGGTCACAGTTGATTGATTATCCATTGTTGGTATGGTTTTATCTGATCAACACTCATTCACCAAGTTCACCCTGTCTCCATGGTGGCAAAGAACAAAGTCATTAGACAATCTAGGTACCAGTACTTGGTTTGTTTACCGGGTTAGCTTTTGAAAGAGCTCAGTATTTTAACTGCCTCTGATCACATCTACAACAGACTTGGTAGGCTCCTGTCTATTATGAGGTTGTCAGAATAAAACCTAAGCTGACCTGTGTCCATCACAGATATAGTCTCCCTACCTTTTTTTGAAATTTCACTTACTTAAAAATAAAAGTACTTTTCTGTGGAAGAGATGGCTCAGTCTTTGAGAGCACTCATTGCTCTTGCAGAGGACCCTGCTTCGGCACCCAGCACTCACATGGCAGCTCACCACCATCCAGAATGCTAGGCCCAGGGGATTTGGCACCCTCTTCTGGCTCCTGTGAGCACTTGGCACACAGTCAGTGTAGTATAAAAATGTAGACAAAACAATCGCATACATAAAATAAAAATGAATGAATCTTTTAAGGATGAATATTTTCTAAATTGCACATTACACAATTTAGGTTTCCAGTGGAAAGATGGAAAGGAAAGAAATGAAATAGTAGGTTAATTTATCATGCAGAACATGTTTAGGAGAGTAAAAGGGGTGTAATGACACAGTAAGAGCAGAGGAAAGATGGTTAACTTGAGTCAGCTCAGAAAGGAGGGAGCCACCTTGGGAACTAAGACAGCTCCTCTGTACATTGGCTAATTCAGTGCAGAACAAAGAAAATGGCCCAGCAAACTCCTTGGGGACAGCACTAGTGATTTATATAACATGAGTACCCTTAGGTGGGGACAGGAAGAGAGAAGTCTGTGCAGTAGGCAGTGCCATGAGAAGAAAGTAGTGGAAGAAAGTCAGATGGTACAGCATCAGAGGCTCCCGATGCCCTTCCCAGCCGCTGCCTTACCCTGCAACGTGTGCGGGAGGAGTGGCCTTTGTGAAGCTCCTTAGAGCACTGTGCTGAGTACCAGGGAGAGCAACGTGAAGAGTAGGGCCCATTGAAGGCAGGGGAAAGGGGAGAGCGGATGTGTCATGAAAAGGCAGGCCCTTCTGAGGACAGCCTCAAATGTTACTCACCATAAAAGAAGCCTCACTCGCATTAGTCCAGCTGGACTGGGACTGAATGAGCATATGATCAAACCAGACTCTCTGAATGTGGCAGCGAAAGTTGGTGGATGGAGAATCCAACAACAATGACACCAGGACCTATCTCTTCTGCATGTATTATCGTTTTGGGAACCGAGTCTTTTTGAATGCACTCCTTCCAAGGCCGGGAGGGAGGGGGGTGGGCCTTGGACTTCCAACAGGGCAGGGCACCATGCCCTCTTTCAAGGAAGAAGGGAGAGGGAGGAGGGGGGGTAGCGGGAGGGGACCGGGAGAAGGGGAAGAAAGGAAAAAATGTTATTTCTTTAATTATGTTTTTGAATGGAAAAAATAAAACAATGTAAAAAAAAACAAAAACAAAAAAAGAAGCCTCGCGTCCTAGACCAGTAGATTGGTGAGATGGCTTAGTGGGTAAAGGCACCTGCCACCAAGCTAGAGGCCCCAAGTTCAATCCCCAGGTGGTAGGAGAAGAGAAAAAAACCAGAGGCATATACAGGAGATGAATGATGAGTATGCAGTCAGATGTTTTGAAAGATGATTCTGTGTGATGAAAGGGGGGGAAGTTGCTTAGTCCGAAGATAAGATGATGCCTCCCATGGCCTTCTCTGCAGCACCCATGTGTTAGTTGTGGAACAATTCTGAAGCCTGTAGGGTTAGTCAGCATTAATGGTGACAATCTAGAAACCATTAGGATTCAGTGTCCAGGAGAGGAGAGCTATGATTGCTCCAGAAAGCTCAGGACAGACCTACAGTGAAAGAGCAAAGAAAGAGGGGAAGCTGCTCAGTGGCCCAAAGACCACCTGAGAGAGCTCACAAAGACCACCTGAGAGAGCTCACAAAGACCACCTGAGAGAGCTCACAAAGACCACCTGAAAGAGCTCACAAAGAACACACCCGCAGAACTTTCTGATCTGGCTGACCAACAATTATTGGTGAACGCTGTGAGAAACAATTTTCTCCCTAAGGTGAGCAAGGAGGAGGAAGTTGACAGAGAAAATCTGCTAACATAGGGGAAAAAGTGAACTCTCTTTAAATGTTCAGAGACTCTGTGACCCTTTGGGGAAAAAGGACTGAGGGAAATTGGACTTCATTTCTTTCTTAAAGTCAGTTATTCTATGACCAAGACAACTGCAAATTCAATCCCCATTAAAACTCTTCCTTCTTTCTTGAGGGCCTACCTAACCTAATTTCTTTCACGGCTGAGGTCTGGTTAACCTTTACAAACTGCCTAACATTTTAAGACATCTTTCAAGTATTTTGTCTCTTTTCCTTGTTAGATAAGACATTGAATTTTGGTTAAAATAAGGTTTACACTATAATTATCCTGCTGAAATGGCTCTGTGATAAATGCTGTGACACCCATACTGTCTTCGTCCATTTATGTTGTTGTGACGTTAGTTTCAACTGTCAACTCAGCACAGTCTAGAATCACTTGGGAGAATGTCTGCAAGGGATTGCTTTAATTACACTAATTGGTATAGGAGGACTTGCCCACTTTGGGTGGCACCTCTCCCTGGCCCTGGGGTTCTAGACTGAATAAAAAGGAGAAAACTCGCTAAAACACCTGTTTGCATTAATGCCTTGCTCTCCACTCTCATCTGTGCAAGTCATCTGTCTATATGCTTCAAGTTTCTTCTGTCTTGAGTTCCCAACAATGGTGGACAGAGCTTCTTCCTGCCTTAGGATGCTTTGGTCGGGATAGTTTACTACAGCCACAGGAAAGGAAACTAAGACAGTCACTGTGATTTAAAAAAAAAATACCACAATTAAAGCAACCTAGGAAGGAATTTTTTATTTTGGCTCATAGTTCAAAATATGGTTCATCACTGCAGGGAAGTCCTGGCACTAGGGGCTCAGGGCAGCTGGTTCATTGCACCGCAGTCAGGAGGCAAAGGGGGAGCAATGCCAGGCTCCACTGGCTCTCCCTTTAGTTGCTGAGGATCTGAGCCTAGGGAATGGTGCTGCCTGCCTTTATGTGAATCAACCTCATCAAGAGAATCTCTCACGAGTGTGGCCAGAGGTTGACCTAACCCACGTGCTCCCTCACAGGCATCCCAGAGGGTTATCATCTATGTAATTCTTGATGGTGTCAAATTCATAATCAATATTAATCATCACATATATTTTGTTTTTATATCAATATATATGAACATACTTCTCACAATTGACAGCATCGGTTGCCAAGTGGAAAGCAAATGTTTACCATTATTTTAAAAATAAAACCATGTATATTTCATAAAAATATGGAACCATTCCAATTATTCATCCTATAAGTGACAGAACAATGGTAGCGCCACACCGTGTGTTTTGTTCTGAATAAAAGCTGCCCTGTCACATTTAAAGACAACACAAAAATTCTCAAGATATTTTTTCCCTTAAATAAAACTGACTTTCAGGACACAACATGAGAAGACTAGCCAGTGTGGGATTAGGCAGATCTGGTATGTCCCTTTAATTACAGATAAGCATGAAGCCCTTGACAAGTCTGCTAATCCCTCTGAGTTTCAGCTTCTTCTTTAGTAAGGTGTGATTAAGAACATAAACAAATCTGTGCGCACATACACATATGCATGTTCACATGTGTGTGAACCTACATGTGTGCTCATGTGCAGATATAAAGGCCAGAGGTAAACCTCAGTCGTCGTCCCTCAGTAACCATCCGTCTGTTCTGTTGAAACACAACTGATCACTGCGTGCTCAACAATGAGGCTAGCCTGGCAGGACAGGGAGTCCCCTGGCCACTGTCCCCCTAGCACTGGGGTTACAGCTCTGGACCACATTTTTATATGGGTGCTGGGGCTGGAAATCTGGTCCTCGGGTTTGTATAGCAAGAGCTGTATTTTCCAGTGCTCGTGTAAATAGAAGCCTTTTACTCTACAGTCTCCACATGAATAATCCTTAACTAAACTTATCCTGACCTCACAAGTCTCAGTGTACAAGGGATTTTCTGAAAATAGTAAGATTTGACCACAGTGTGCTTGCCGATGTTCTCCTTAGCATATTGCCGGTTGATGCAACCAATACCGTTTCCACATTCCCTCTCACTGTGCTTTCGCTCTTGGATTCTCTGATAACTAGAATCTTCTTGAAGGGTGCACCATACTGGCAGAAAACCCTCAGAGCCTCAGAAATTCCATATACAGCACTGACGTTTCCCTGCAGTTTAACATTGTTATTGCTGATCATATGTATCCCCAGTGATGTCCCCCACTTCCATTCCACAGGAAATCTTAGTCATAGGAACTGGGAAGTCCCAGTCAAGCTGTGAATGGGGAATGAAATGAATCCCTGCCAACTATGAAGCGCATTTCTGTATATCAACTGCGAGCATCGTAACCTTTCCCCCAATGCAGTTTTTGCAAGAACACTAACTGAGTCCCACGCCTGCGCCCCAGTTGAATAAGTACATATAAAGAGTCGGATGATTACCCATACGTCATCTCCAAGATAGTGTCTGTTCATGAAATGGGAGTTGATTTGGCCTCCTCACCCCGAGGTACCTGTTCTTCTGCAAAAGCATCTACTAGCTTACTTCTCAATCGCAGAGCCAGTGATGCTGGGTTGGAAGAGAAGCTTAAATAGCTTTTCCGCCCACCCCACTCTGAGACCAGAAGAGCCCAATGGCTGGCTTGTAGCTTACATTACCATCTGTATATTGGGTCCTGTAATTCTATTCATTTTAGGGAAAAACAGAGATTCACTCTTCATGCCAAATAAGAAACTGTGATCTTCTAGCTGAACATCAGCTTGTACAATAGACCTAGATTTAAGCCATGTCGTTTCTTGTTAAAAGAGGCTGGAAGATCCCAAAGCTAATCAGCTTGTCAATGTACCTAAAATACCTGTTTTAGGGTTTGAAATAAAATTTAATACAGATAAAAAGGTTGTTTTATAAAACCTATCTTTAAAAATGTGTATTATGGAGAGAAGTCAAAACTCATGTACATGTATATATATGCATATATATGCATATTTATATATATATATACATATATATGCTTTCAGCCACCCTTGTTAGCTAAAACCCTCTCTAAGTATATGTGACTGTTTCCCATACCCATATACAGTACAAAATGACTTGTTATTGAAAGGCATACTGACAATGCTAATAAGATTATGCCAGCATCATTTTGTCTTGTTTGTTTTCAGGACAGGGTTTCTCTTTGTAGCTGGCTTTCCTGGAACTTGCTCTGAGACTGGGCTGGACTTGAACTTAGAGATCCACCTGCCTTTTTCTCCCCAGTGAGTGCTGGGAGTAACTGTTGACAGAGGTTTCTGTCCCACCTGGTCCTGCAGCTGTTTAGTCCCAAAAACACACAGAGGTCTACATTAATTATAAACCGGCAGGCCTATTAGCCTTAGGCTTCTTTTTAACTAACTCTTCCATCTTAAATTAATCCATACTTCTTGCCTTTGTTAGTCATGTGGCTTGGTACCTTTTATCAGTGAGGCATTCTCATCTTGCTTCCTCTGTGTCTGGGTGACACCTGCAGACTGAGCCTTTCCTCTTCCCAGAATTCTCCTGTTCTGTTTGCTCCACCTATATTTTCTGCCTGGCTACTGGCCAATCAGCATTTTATTAACCCAGTACAAGTGACAAATCTTTACAGAGTACAAGACCATTGTCCCACAGTATGTAATGGTGTGCACCAGCACACCCAGCAATGCCAGCATCTTTTAAGACAAAAGTATTTCAAAATCAAGTGACTTTGGGCCAGGGAGTATCATTCACACAGCTCAAGGTAAAAATCTACTCTCCCCTTCTATCTTGATTAATACATCTACAAAAAAAAAACTGAACAACTATTATTAAACTCCTTGGAACAACAGAAACATCCAAATGTCTTACATGAAAGAGAATATTTATTTTTCCAAAAAAGGGTAATTGCTCTCAGAAAGATTTTTGGTCCTTCTTCTGACTTAACTTTGTATTTCTAAAGGAAACACAGCCATCTAGTGGAAGCAACTTTAATAGCATATTATCTTACTCCAGGTATTTAAACATCAATAATAACAACCACAAAAAAGCTGAATGAGTTCTTATTTCATTACATAATATATGACTGTAAAGAGTAAGACTCTTTGTGATGTGGTATGCTGTGACTGGTTGATTCCTCTTGAGACTGGGTCTACAGAGTATAGGTTGACCTTGAAGTTGACCTTCAGCCTCTGATTCTCCAACCTTCCTATCCCTAGTGTTGAAACTATAGGCATGCACCTCCGCACCTGGTTTTATGTGGCTCTGGGAATTGAACATAGGGTTCATGCATGTTAGGCAAGCATTCCACTACAGCTTCAAACCCAGCAGCTTTGTTTCCTTTAACATTTCATTAACTACTCCAAAATTATACATGTGTGTTGCATGACAGTTCCAGACATGAATTTCAAACTATCTGTTCTCTAGATGCCATTCAAAACCAAGCTATATTACAAACACGTGGACGTGGAGATGTTCACATCCTCAGTTAAAAAATGACTTAGTCTCTGCCTGAAATTGAAGGCATCCTTGGCCACTGTCTGACTTCAGTGTATTTGTGATTTGGTTCCTATTGTTTCAGTGTGCTGTGTGTTCTGGGGTGGGTGTGGGTTTGTGTGGAGACTGTAGTGTTGTTTGTGTCTGGTGTGTGTGTTCTGTGTGCCCCGTGTTGCGGAGAAGTGCACTTAGCACTCTGATATATGCCCCCTCCCAGAGCTCTAAGATGGGGCCACTTCTGTGAATAACTGCAAAGGAAAACATCCTGGACAGCTTTTCTAAGAAGAGGCAGTGGTCGTGCTGCCGAGCAAAGCTCGCATGAGGCCGGAAGTCAGAGCACGTCGGCTGCGGTTGGGGGCAGTGCGGGAGTCGGCCTGAGCACCTGTGTCCCTGCAAATGAAATGGTGCTGGTCCCTGGTCCCTGATGAGGGGGGTGCCTTTCCGGAGCTTTGCTGTCGCGGTGGGCTAAATCTGTGCACTTGACCCATTCCTCACCGCACTTTACATGAATACACATGTGATCATCTGCGATCCCAGCATCACCATGGCTACTGCAAAGGTTTCATGATATTTACCACTTTCTTAAAGCCTTGTTTCTCGGCACTGATTGTTTTCTTACAGCAGCTGACTGCCTCCCAAAAATGAAGTGTGCTCTATTTCTGATAACGGTCGAGGAAAGCCGCCGCCAGCTTCAGGAGTTCCCCCCCCCCCATTCATGTGCTCTGCAAACAGTCCACCATCCATAGGCAAAGTCCACTTTTCTTGCTCTCTGAAATGTGCTAGACATATTTCCTCCCGTCCTGGGGTCACTGGGCCTGAGAATCTCTGGCGAGTCTCCATGATTGCGTTTGCAGCTATAGCCTGGGTTGTTGAGGCACCATGTCCCTGAAGGATGCAGGCTTTGATGGAGAGCCCCACAGGGAGCACGGTGGGTGTGTCTCCTTCTCTTTATGTCTTAGATCAGAAGGTAGAAATGTCTATTTCAACTGTTATCAACCTGAAAGTGAAGAAGGAAAAAAGCCACATAACTTAAGGAGCAAGCAGTTGACTCTGACTTACAATTCGAGGTATAGTCTATCATGGCAGGGAAATCAACATATCGGGAGCTTGAAGCAGCTGGCCACATCACATCCACAGTCAAGAAATAGCAATGAACATGTCTTAATCTCCAACTCACGCCCCCCAGTTTATATAGTCTAGAATCCCCTTCAAGATTTTCAAGTAGTCCCACCTACCATCAAGTTGGGTCTCCTTACACTAACTAATACAATCAATAGAAGCCCCATAGGCATGCCCAGGGGTCCACCTCTCCAGAGATTCTAGAGTCTGTCAAATGGACAATTAACACACACATCATTTTGAGATCTCACAACTCTTATGTTTGGGGGGTGTGGTCTTCCTTTTTAACTTTTTCAAACACACAGAACACTGAGAAGGTTAGAGTAAAAATATGAGCCATAATTTATTACCTTCAAAAACAGTCCCAAGCCCATGAGTCCTTAGGGCAGAGCCAAGTGAAAGGGAGAGACAGTTAGTCTCTGGACAGGCAGCCAGACCAGCAACAAGTTCACCCTCATTTTCTCCATCTCAAGCTCTAGATGACATTTCTGGTGATTAATCTTTCTTTCGTGTGTGTGTGTGTGTGTGTGTGTGTGTGTGTGTGTGTGTGTGTGTGTGTGTGCGCGCGCGCGCAAGTTTGCATGAGACATGTGCACATGTGCACAGACTTGAGGAAGGTTAATATCAGAAATCTACTTTCCAACTTATTCTTTGACGCAGAGTCTCTCAGTCAAGCCCAGAAATCACCCCATTTGGCTAGTGTACCCAGCCCACTACCTCTGGGGATTCTTGTACTATGTGCCTACGTTACCACTGCTTAAGTTTGATTTTTTTTTTTATCGAAAGCTAAGGCTGTGCCCAGTATTAAATTAAGAACGGCACTCGTGGAGAACAGTGAAGCATTTATTAAATGTCTGTCACAACTAGTTTTAGTCCAAATGTGTGTCCATATTTTACCATCTGTAGAAACGAGAGATGTAAACAGAATCCAATATTTCATACTGATGGCTCTAATATGGCGGCATTTGAGATGTTTGTAAACATCGCAGGAACAGACACAAGAGCCAGGATTTATGCTCGGAAGCGTGTGATTCATGCACATGGACTCCAGATTTGTTGCCTGCAGCGGAGGCCCAGAGGGAAGCACTTTCCAAGATATGTGGCATGAAGTGAGCAGTGACCTGCGTTTTGTGTGGTACCTTCTCTGGGACGCTGGGTGGAAATGAGGGACTTCCAGTCTCTATGAGAGCCTTTGTAAAAGTCACGAAAAGTGCATATTTGATATATGTGGGGGAAATGGGACAGAGTAATGTCGGCGATGTGTCTCACCCAAACAGCCGCTCAAATTCCAGGAACACCTTCACTCAGAGGGCAAGCAATGACTCTTAGGACTGCGGTAACGAAGGCGGCAGTTTCCCGGGCTACCTTGGACATCCGAGCGTATCCGTAGTGCCAACACGCCGGGCTAAATTGAGAACGGCTGCTTTCTCTCAGCCGCTCGCCCCGGGCTGTGCTGTACCGAACCCTGTGCCAGTCCAGCTAGTCCTTGGACTGCTGCCAGGATCGGTGCCTCGTGGAAGCAGCCAGCTTTCCAGAGTCTTTGGACTCTGCCACTTTGTTTTTCAGAGGTTTACATTCCCCTGTGGCTCTATTTCAGCAAGCTGGCCACTGCCCCCCAGGCTGGGAGCAGGAACATGTACTTTACTTCATTATTAAGTTTTATTTATTTACTTATTTTTCTTTGTATTAAAGGATCCTTCCCAACGTTGATTAGTCTCTTCTCTCTAATGGCTGTACTTTTGCTGATTAAGTTTCCTACCTAGTCAGACTCAAAGGTAGCTTGGCCTCACTGGGAGGAACCTGAACTCTTTTTGCTTGTTTGTTTCCTAGAAAGGGTTTCTCTGTGTAGGTCTGACTGTCCTGGAACTCACCCTATAGACCAGGCTGGCCTCAAACTCACAGAAATCCGCCTGCCTCTGCCTCCTGAGTGCTGGGATTAAAGGCTTATGCCACCACCGCCCTGCAGAACCTGAATTCTTTAAATTCTTCTCTACTCTGCATTCTCTCCATCTTTGCCTCCCACAATCTGAGAGTCACGACTATATTCACGAGACACGTCTCTCAGTTTTGCTAGCCAGACTTTCTAGGCTGAGAAGAACATCTCATGGGTTACCTCCCCGACTCCACAGGCTTCCTTTCTACCGCAGCCATATTTAGTGGTTAACAATGACTGTACCTAACAGGAGGCCTGGTGTATATAGTAGGCACACAGTAAAAATTTGGAGTTAGAGGCTTCAAGCCGTAACATACAGCTCTGCTCTGTTTTTGACCAACTTAGACCACTCTGACCTTTGCTTTCCTTACCTATACAATGGGGATAGCAACATTTAACACAGAGAGAACGGTGTCACTAAAAGCTAACTCTCATCGCTTTTGGTTGTACATGAATGAATGAGCCAATGGAAGAGATGCGATGGGATCTTCACTTGCTTTTGATGGGTTCCCAAGAAGTCCATCATCTTCTAGACAGAAATATCCGTTTGTTTGTTTGTTTAAACTCAGGAACTTAAGTTTCTGCTGAGGAAGGACCACTGAGTCATCACTGGGCAGGTACTTTAACCAACTAAGCCCTGGAACCATCCCACCTGCCCTTAGAATCTACGGGTCACCTCTCTCTCTCTCTCTCTCTCTCTCTCTCTCTCTCGCTCGCTCTCTCGCGCTCGCTCTCTCTGTCTCTCTCTGTCTCTCTCTCACTTGCTTGCTCGGCTTGCTCATCTTCCCCTTAACCCTGGTCTCTACCACAAGGCACCGTTAAGCTACAGTTGACCTTAATCAGTGATTCTTCCTGTTCTAATAGAACACACAGGGCTTTCCTAGCCCCCAACCTCTTGTTCTGGGTCACGGTGACTTGGAGCCTTTTCCTCCAGCCTCAGCTTCATTCTTATTACCATGATAGAATACACACACAAAAACAGCTTATGGGAGAAAGGGCTTATTTTAGCACACACTTCAAGGTATGGTCCATTATGGTGGGGAGGTCCAGTCAGCAGGAGCCTGAAGCAACTGTCTTGTCATAGTCATAGTAAGGAAACCAAGGGGGAATGCTAATGTGTTCAGAAGATCCAGAAACTCTGGCTGAAGAGTGAATGGCCCCACCCACAGTGGAAGTTACTCTTCCCATATCAGTGAATATAATCAAGGTATTTACTCCATCGGCATAGCCAGAGTCCCGTCTTCCTGATGGTTCTGGATCCTGTCGAGGTGACAGTGGAAAATGACCAACACACTCACCCAGTGGTCTCCTGTCCCACACCTTGCAATTGCTTCCTTGTGTCTCTCAAGATACTGGAGATTGACTGACATAGAACCCAATCCAATTGTCCAAACTTTAGGGTCTGGAGGAGTGATAGTATTAATGACAAAAATCCGGCTTGAATGGAAGGGTGGTGAAAAGGGATCTAAGTATTGGCTTCTTCTTAGCTACTAATAGGGAGAAAACAAATGAGAAAAACTGAGCAGAACTAAGCAAAATCAAATGACTCTCCATTTTTAAAGGTAACACAACAATATCTCAAATATTAATGCATGTCCAGTGTTGAGGTTACAAAGGTACACTTATGTAAAAGAATTTAAGTAATTTAAGTTATGGTTACATAATAATGAAGTCAGAATAGATACTGATATCCGTGTTCAGAGTTCTGATTTATTTTATGATTTTTTTAAGTTGGTATAGACTTACCAACTCTCCACCATCATTTAAAAGTCGTATTCCTCCTTCTGTATTTTAAATAACCCCACATGGTTGGCAGTAAAATCTCTGTAGCCTGTTTCTCCTGTGGAAGTGATACTTTTCTTTGACTTTTTTGCAATTCCCATGACAAAGTGTGTTCCATTTCAGCCTCACCGTCAGGAATGAGGAGAGAGGAGACTCTGCGGGGAGACCCCCCCACACCACAAAACTGGAGAGCATCCAGGTCCTAGAGGAATGGTGAGTGTGGCGGCTGGAGTCCCTTCTGTGTGTCCGTGCCACTTGTCCCCAGCCCCCGCCCCCGCCCCGTGCCGAAGCATCACCTCTGCGGTCTCTGAAGGGAATGGCAGCTCAGCATTCAGCCTGGAAGATCTTACCGATGATTGCAATTAGTTTTGACCAGGTTTTCTATTAGCCATGTTACAAAGTCAAGCATTGTCTACGTTTATCTTTCTCTGTTAATTCAATAAATATTATTGCATAAATTACCACAGGAAATGCCTTACTTTGACTTCTCTTGACTGGAAATATTCTAAAATTTGTCTCTATTTTATAGGAATCTGGACACCACATGCACACATACGTACATACACACAACCACACACATATATAACATACATACACACATGCACACAAACACACATGCACACCCACTCATACACACATACACACATGAACATTACTGCACACATACATACATACACACATATGCACATGCACACATACACACATGCACATCCACATATACAAAGGAACATACATATACATATATGCATATACACACATATACACATGCATACATGCATACACACACACACACACACTGGATTACCAAAATCAACCAGGAAAAATAGCCAGCTAGCCAACTCCTGGTTTTATAGCCACCACAACAGACTTCAACCACGTCTTTCCAAAACGAGGAATTGAAACGTGAATTTAGAGGCGACAACCTAATTATAAGTTGATGGTTCACATCATTGTAAACGCCTCCTCCTTTGCTTTTCATGGAAGTTCAGTATGAGTTTCACTGTGACGTTAGACAGCTGTACATTTAATTTTTTATTGACAGTGAGTGTGGGCATATGTACATTCATGTTTTATGGATGTGTTTGTGTGCATGTGTACAGGTGTGCTCTCCCATGCGTGAATGTGAGAGGTGAGCATCAAATGACCTACTTTATCACGCTACACACCCCCACCTCCTTAAAGCAGGGTCTCTCACTGAACCAGGAGCTCAAAGTTTTGCTAAACTTGCTTGTGAGTGCCTGGCATCTGGCTATCTCCATCCCCTACCCCAAGCACTGGGGATATGGAACACGACCCCTTACCTGTCTGGAGCACGTTCCCTTATCTGGCTTTTACATGGGGGCTGGGGATTCAAACTCAGGTTTACCCACTGAACCATCCCGCCAGCCCCAAATTTAATATTGTAGATGAATGGAAAGCTTCAGATATGGGACAGCTGCAAATCTATTTAAGAGACCTGGCTACACATTAAAAAATAAAATAACACCCCTCCTAACCAAATATATTTTGAGTCAAAAGCCAAGATGCTGGATCACAAAAAACCAAGCTTTGTGCTTCTCCTTCTTTGGTGTGAGGGCAAATTGGTCAGTGACTGGTGGTTTGGCAATAGTGATCTTTGTTATATATAGTTATCCAGAAAATCCCTCACGCTGTTCTTAGTCCTCTGCTTTCCAAGGAATATTTTGAGCAATGGGGATAAAGTGCACAAAACATATTCTTATTTTAGATTGTGTAAATAATAAACAATAGGTACTGGAGGTGAAAAATCAACTCTTTCTCGTGGTTAAACAATGCAAACGAGATAGAGAGAAAAGTTCCCGTTCATTTACAAGAAAAAGCTAAGGAATATCACCACTTGCTGGATTCTTTAGGACTGTCCGACAGCCATGGTCATGTGGTATCTAACTTCTTACTGTTCTAACCCTCAGCTACCGTTGCTGCCTTTGCACCCACGGGGTCATTTGTCAAGGCTCAGGACTGATTCATCCCCCAGATTGCTTGCCAGATCAAGCCAGGCGGAATAGCGAAACACGACCACTAGAGGGCAGCACGTGACTAGGAATTTAAAACCACCCGCCCTTCCTCTGCGGGCACTCACAGGTGGAAGCTACTTCTAATGGCTTCATTCTGTCTCCGCAGCCAAAACCCCACTGCAGACGAAGTCATGTCCTGGTCTCAAAATTTTGACAAGATGATGAAGGCTCCTGCAGGAAGAAACCTTTTCCGAGAGTTCCTCCGAACAGAATACAGCGAGGAGAACCTCCTCTTCTGGCTAGCCTGCGAAGACTTAAAGAAAGAACAGAACAAAAAAGTCGTTGAAGAGAAGGCCAGGATTATATATGAAGACTACATTTCTATCCTGTCGCCAAAGGAGGTAAGAACCTGGAGAACACTGAGGTGGGCTTTCTGAGACCAGGGTGACCCTCGAGGACCATTAGTGCCTAGACCCCTCTGGGTAGGTTAATGAGCTGCCATTCAGTGGCTCCCTGGACATGTTGAAGGTCAGGTCTCCCGGTTGTGTTTTGTTCATTTATCTCTAGCCAAATGGTATGTGACAGGGGCTTGCTTTCCAGAACTAATGCCATGCAGAAGCAAGGAGCTATGTTTTAAAGTGGGTGGCGAGTTCCAAAGAATGACGCTCGGGCCGTATGCCTGAGAGTCTCCTGGGTCGTTTGTCTAAAAAGCCAGTCATTGCAGCCTATACCCAAGAGTGTGTACGTGTGTGTGTGTGTGTGTGTGTGTGTGTGTGTGTGTGTGTGTGTGTGTGTGTATACAAGCCTGTCAGTGCATATGCATTAGGAACTATCCTCAAGACAATTACTGAAGCCTACCCAGGAATGTGTGTGCGTGCGAGCATGCGAGAGTGCGTGCGTGCGTGCGTGTGTGTGTGTGTGTGTGTGTGTGTGTATGTGTGTGTATATGTGTGCCCATCAGTGCATATGCATTAGGAATCATCCTCAATTACCCTTCCATTTTATTTATCAAGGTGGCTTCTTTCAATCAAACCCAGAGCTCCCCCCTCCAGCCTTCATGCTCTGGGGATTTCCTGCCTCCTCTGAGGCTCTCAAGGGACTGTCTCACCCAGAGGGCGTTCCTGTGGGTTTCTGGGAATGGAACCAAACTCTGGACCTCATGCCTGCAAGGCAAGTGCTTTAACTGCAAAGCCAGCCCCACCTCACACCCCACCAAGTGCTGTATAATCTGGATTTAGGGAAGCAGAGCCCAGGATCCCTTGCTTTTATCCAGCTGTTCACATAAATACTAGTTTGAAAACATTTAGTGACTATATGGCTGCTCAAAACAAACAAACAAACAAACAAACAAAAACAAATAAAACCCCGTGGCATCCTTGTTGGTTCTTAGGCTGGACCTTTCTCCCCCGCCCCGCCCTCCTTTCTTTACCGCCAACTCTTGGACAGAAATGGAGAACAGAAACTGTTTTCCTTCCTTATACTTCATCAGAAGTGCTAGCCTGTTTTTCCCATTATCTGAATGAACCTCTAAGGAATACTTCTGGCAAACATATTAAAATTTGAAGTTAATTTGCTCTTGAGAAATGTTCCATCAATGGGTGACCATAAGGTGATGACCAGCCCCATGGAGCCTGGGTATTGTAGCAATGAGGGGTTCGGGCTGCGTTCCCGGAGCAGGGCCTCTTGTGCCACCAGGCTCCCGGTGTGTACCAGAAATAATTACACGGAAACTGTATTAATTGAAATACTGCCTGGCCCATTAGCTCTAGCCTCTTATTGGCTAACTCTCACATATTTGTTTAACCCATTTCTAATAATCTGTGTGTCACCACGAGTCGTAGCTTACCGGGAAAGATTCAGCGTGTCTTCATGGCGGGCGGCTCTCTCTGGCTCTATCCCCTTCCCAGTATCCTGTTCTCTTTCTCCTGTCTATCTAAGTCCTGCCCTATAAGAAGGCCAAGGCAGTTTCTTTATTAACCAATAAAAGCAACCCAAATACAGAAGGACCCTCCTACACCAGGGTATAAGAGCTCTAGATGTCTTGCTAGCCCCCAGAAAACACGGTGGCTTCTAGAATGCCTTCCCCTTCCCTCGCTGCCCTGTCTCTTGCCTTTTCCATCTGTGCCACTTAACCTACACATTTAAATTCCAGACCTGTTTTTGTATCCCAGAGTTCAGCCTCTTGAGCGTTACTTTGCTGAAGTCCCCTAGAACTGGACTGTAGGCATCAGTGCTTTGTCCAGTTCTCAGTCGGATGGCATCCTCTCTACCCTTACTCCTCCTCTAAGACATGTAAAATATCTTTAGATTGGGAATGTGACTTAAACTGCTTCACTTCTAATGAAGTCCTCCTAAATAACCTCGATTTTTATTATTGAAATGCCACCAGTAGTCCAGAATACTCCAGCAATATTTTCTCTACACATCGACCAACCTCCTGTCCTAGTCTATTGCTAGAATAAAACAATTCGTGAGAGGAAGGGGTAAATATTTCATTTTCAAAAAGGCCAATGCAAGAACACGATGGTTACAGGGTACCAAATGCTGCACTGCAGTGTTTACTATGATATTTCGTTGCTGTTAATGTTTAAAAAGATAAGTTAGATTCTATTTGTCTTATGATAACTAACGTGACACCAGCTACCGAGAAGTCGTTGTTGCTCTAGATGTCACTATACCGTTAGGAAGCAAACGAACCTCTCTTCTTGATCACAGATTTAGTTTCCTTCCCCGCTGAAATGAAAAGTTCTCTCAAGCTTAAAAGTAAGAGCACCGTGACAAAACTGAGGAGGGGTGTATCTGGCAGGATGTCACCTGACAGTGACATTTCAGGATAAGATGAGCCAGTTTAAACTCCAATGCCAATATTTTTTATTCAGTAGAAACAGACAAAATAAGATCTTTAGGGAAGATAAAAGCCTCGGATGAAAGCTCTAACAATTTTATTACTTTGTTGGTGGTGGTGACTTCATTTAACATTAAAAAAAGCAAAGAAGTAAAGAACTCATTTACAAAACATGTTTTTAAAAAGAGAATTCCCAATCAAAAAGAATATGCAGTCCAGCTAAGAGGTGGATATGTTTTTCTATGCATAAGTTGGTTAGGTCAACCTGAGGAAACCGAATGCTGATCTCTGCTCCCTGAGAAATCTAGCAAGCTTCCCTTTGGGTTCTCCACCAACCTAACACGTTTTCTGGGTTCAGGAACACGATGAGATCTGCATAGCTTCATTCCAAGATCACTGCAGACAACACACAGTCTTGTCTGTGGAGGAGAAAAGCAGCCAGAATCAAGATGGCTTTTATAACATGCTTATGTTAAGGTGTTTCAGTATAAACACAAAAGACTATGTATACTAAGAGACCACAACCCCCGGTCACAGTTGAAAGCATCACTCAGGGTGATTGGGTTTTTTGGTTTGTTTGTTTTTTTGAGACAGGGTTTCTTTGTATAGCTCTGGCTGTCCTGGAACTTACCCCGTAGATCAGGCTGCCCTTGAACTCACAGAGATCCTCCTGCCTCTGCCTCCCAATTGCTGGGATCAAAGGCGTGCACCGCCACTGTCCACCTGCCCCTGGATGATTGTTTTGCCTTCTATAGGGTTTTCCTTTTCTCCTCCTCCTGGACTGGGTTGGGTATGGAAGCCCTCCTACATTTGTAGGTTTTGTTCTAACGTGGTCTTTCAGGACAGATTGTTCGATCTGCTCCCCTCACCATGGCCTTAGTGCTATTTATTTGTTCCTACTTTCCTAACATATCCTTTGTGCCCCGGGCAAATTGTTCAGTAATTGGGCATGTGATGGATTACTGGATGTTCTCTTTTAATAGAATTTAATTTCTGTATACTTACAAAGCAACACTGCATTGGTAATTTTAGTAAGTATTCTGAATTCCTAAGATTCTTTTATTAAATATTATGCTTCATTATCCTAGTGTCTGTTTGGTAGAGCTCTTTTAAAGACGTTTCCTAGGACTTTAGACCTACCCTTGTTTCTGCTTTACTCTTCCATGGTCTGTGCTTTCCCACCCTGGACTTGGTGAGACGCATTGGGATATGAAACTAATGAATGCCTTATATGATATGTGTGTTGAGTGTGGTTGGAGAACTCTTTTCTGCCATCAGATGTGTACCTAGTTGTCAACAGATTCACCATAGCAATCAAAGGAATGAAGGGTGTGAATAATATTCTGATTATTCTCTGCTACACAATATTGCATGGAGAAGACAAACACAAAGAAGCCAAGATAGCTGTCAACCAATTTTTTTTCTCTTCTTCTCCTTCCTTTTTCTTGTTTAATTTATCGTTAGAAGGGGAGAAACCACAGATCACTATTTAGTCTTTGAAAAGACAATATCTGGGGTTATGGGTCTCTGACTTAATCAATGAAGTCTCTCTGAGAAGTCGTTTGCAAACCACACGGACATACCTGGTTTTGTTCCATTTCAGGTCAGCCTGGATTCTCGAGTTAGGGAGGTGATCAACAGGAACCTGCTGGACCCCAGCCCTCACATGTATGAAGATGCCCAGCTGCAAATCTACACCCTGATGCATAGGGATTCCTTCCCAAGATTCTTGAACTCGCAAATCTATAAAACTTTTGTTGAAAGTACTGCCACCTCTTCTTCTGAATCTTAATTTTCATTTGAGAGGCCAAAAAAAAATAATAATCATTTCAGAGGGCTGGGATGGGAAATAGAAGTAGTTAAGTGACATCAGAAATTGAGTTCTGGAGAACTACAGGTTGGCACCCTCGGGATGCTAGCAAGAGACAACCGTGAAGGTCTTTGTCTCCATTGTTGTCAAGGTTATCCATGATTCTGTTTGGAGAAAAGCCTATGTAAGACAATGAATTGCCAAATTAAGTTTGTTTGATTCAACACTTGTTCTACTTGCAAGCAAACTGTGTTCCTAGTCCTCTGAACAGTCTCCTAGTGCATCTCCAGAGGCCGCATGTGCAAAGTACAACAGCTTTGTTTGCCGCTTACTTGTACTATTTAATCTGTAGTGTACCTTATATATGTATTTCAGGACTTTTGTGCAATATGGTCTCTTAGAAACAATTGCCAACAAATTGGCTGTGGTTTGCATTTTCTAAGCATAATCTGATACAAAAAGCTATTTTAAACATGTAACTGTGATATTTAACCATGCTACATACTATGTTTAGTACATGGACTTTGAAGCCAATTTTTCTGTACATGGAAAGAAAAAGTAGCTGTATATCTCTGCCTGTTGACGGACCTTGGCCTGAGAGTCCTCTGGTTGTTCACTGCCCAAACTGGCATTTTCATTACAGAAGAATTTGCTATGTTTAAAAGAAAAGAAAATAAAACAGCAACAAAAAAACTAACAGTGATAAGAAAATTTTAAAAAGCACAAAACAATCTGAAGATAGCCTATCTCGCTGAAAGAAATCCAAGAGTGATACTGTTTTTAGGTATAAAAGAAGAAATGAGTCTATGTATATCAAATGTCCATTACTGTAATTAATTTATTAAAGAATGGCTCTCCAGTTCTAAAACAGTTGTGTAAACTTATGTATGTCAGCAAGAAAACAATAATATGCTTGATAATCCAGTTTGGGAATATGAAGGAAAAGACTGAGTAGAGAATGCCTACATGCAGCACTGTGAAAGGCATCTTGAGGAACTGTATCTGGCATGTGGCATATTTGCCTGGGACATATAATCCAGTGAAAAGCTGAAGTTTTCCTAAGCAACATTTTACAAGGGGTTACGAAGATGAAAACTTTGGATGTCAGACCTTGACTGTTTTCATGTAGTATCTCAAGAAAGACTTATTTTAACATTGTTCAAAACAATTAACCCTCACCCACAACTAAAAGGCAGTACAGTGCTCAAATTCTTTAGCTGCCAATATTATTTTTTGTAATTACATCAGCTCTTTACATGAAATACTCACCTGATTTTGGCATGTATTTCTGACCTTCAGAACAGTGTCATATTGTGCACAGATCCAAAGTTACAATCAATGTCATATTTATATCAAGGTCTTATCTTTCAATATCAATATCCCCTGGAGACTATTTTTTTAATCTTAAACTCAATGAATATAATGTTGAGTAATCTAAAAAATGGAAGATTTAAAAAGATTTATATCCACTGAGAATACTGGCCTTATATTAAGGATGATATTAAAATTATAGGTTTTATTTGTCATTTTTTTAACTACCTCTCATTTTTTTTAATTTATTAAACATATTTTTTTAAAAAGAAAAGTTTGGAGTTTTCTTTTTAAATTTATTTTACTTGAAAGGTTGTCATCATGTTTCTTTTTCCATAAATTTAAAGCATTTCAAGACTTGTTTTTTAAACGAGTATGATTTTCTAACTTATATAGAATTCAGGAGCTATGATTAAAAGGGCTATTACCTATTCCCTATGCAAATATTTTAACTGTTGCAGTGTTTGACAAAATGGGATTTTAAAAACAATTGCAGAGTAGAAAACAAAATGTTCTGTTTACACTGGCGTCGCTGACTATCCTACCATGTTCAGCACTTTTAAATACATTATTTATGAAACCATAGTTAAGATGCAGACAGAAAATATTTATAATAGTCATCTTTTAACAAATGCCTGTGGTTTTTGTTTCTGAAAGTGTTAGTGTATTTAAGATGTGCTTTATCCATGTCACTTAGATATTTACTGTTTGCGTAGCTTCAGTAATATGTTGAGAAAAAAGTTAGTTATGAAGATGTTTACAAAAAAATACTATTTTTTTCCTAAAGAGTCAAGAAAGCTTAAAAAGAGCATCATTGCTTCTACTGTGAAGTCCCATCATTCTAAATCATTTAACTATTTTCTTGATTAGTGTTTATTACGCTACTGTGATGTGTACACATATATAGTATGGCATCATACATGTTTCTGTGTTTGAGGCACAATGAATTGGTGCGTGTACCAGGAGATATGTAATATACTATGACACCCTGCATGCAAAGTTGTTTTCGATGTAGACTTTATATTCCTGTTGTTACTGTGGGTGCTGGTGACTTATCTTTACAAGATGCTCTGGACTATTAGGGGAGTTGTCTGCTTGACAATGCATCGAATATTTTACCAAATGTAAAAGTTAAGGGCCTTCCTAAGGAGTCCTCACCGCTAACCTGGGCATTTGCTATGTTTGCATTTCAAAGTTGCTGTGTCTTTTTGGAACCCGGGTTAAGAAGTTTCGTTGAGAAGGTTCTAGAGCACATTTGCACAATCCGTGTCATGAGCCATGCCGTGTGCGCAGTTTTGTGCTAAATTCCTGTTTCAGGGGGAGGGTTCCTTATTTCATTTCAGAATGTTTCAGGTTTTGAAGAGTGTGTCTGTGGTTTTTAAGGTACGGTATGATGTCTTCTGTTTAAATCGCAGAGATATAATAAACAAACAAAGCCCTCCACTGGTGTCCCTGCCACCGTTTCAAGAGCACACTTGCTTTATTCAAGTTCAATTTCATTCCTCGTGAGTACGTAGCTCCCTGGGGAAATACTAGCACTTTAAAATGAAGCACCTTGTGTTTTAGATTGCCAAGATGACGTTGTCTGTTGTTAGAATCTGCTAGTGCACACAGAAGTTAATGCACTTTCTGTAGTACCTGTCTATTGACATGTCTGTCATGGAGAGAAGCATAGATGGCGTAGATGCTGTATAGAGAGGTGCCTTGAAGACAGAGGTCTGCAGAGGTGGATCTTCCACACAGACATGCTAACACTGGATGGATGACTCTTCTTTTTCTGCTTTATCATGATGTTATCTAAGGTTATCACAGATGCTCTGACAGTATGACAAGGCACATGTGGATATAAGCAAAACGGGACTTTGATACTGAAAATATGAAATGCAAAAGTCAAAATTCTAATATGGTCCTTAATAAAATTCGTACAACGTTTATATGTGAGCAGTTCTAACAGTGATAATAACCAGAACGTTTATTAGTGCTTTTCAATGCCTCCTAGTATGAAGTATGTGCTATATTTATTTGATAGTTCAGTGTGAAAAGAGTAGATAAAGGCTTATTTATTGAAAACAAATACATGTCCTTCCCTATTGTGCTGATTTAAAATAATACTTGAATCTTAATTTAAGTCTATTCTTTTTTTCTGTAATTCTTTAATCTTCTTGGAAAAAATAGCATGGTGATTGTGGGAACTACACTCACAATGAATAAAAACTATCAGGTGCTTTGGTGAAGATTTTCAAATGGGAGGAATTTAAAATAAACCATAGGGAGAGAACTTCTTGAAAAACCACCAATTTGTTTTTAAACAGCTAGAAGATATAACTAGAACCTGACATAACATGATTTTTGAATACATTAAGCTTTATATATTAGCATATTATTTTGAAATCAGAAAGAATGTCAAAAGGTTGGCTTGCCTATTTATTTAGATTGCCAATTAATGACCAACCACCAAGTATGTTTTTCAAGTATTTGAGTTTTGTTTTTCTATTTTTAAATTTCTGGTCAATATACTATGCCATCCTTAGAAAGAGGTGTAACACATGTAATAATTTTAGTAATTCTTCACTTGCCACAACTGCAAACATTTACCACTAAAACATCCCAAATCTCCCTCAGATGTATCCACAAGATTATCCTATTATTGCGACACACAGTGCATGGAAAAGTATTAGTTCCCAACAACAAACTTTGGTTTCTGCATAGGTTAAAAAAATATTACTCTTACAGATAGAAATCGTCCTGAACAGCCATAAGTGACATGCTTCCCCACCAGTTTAAGCAAATATTCCAGAGCATCATCCCAGTGAAGACGCTGAGGAACAGGGTGTTGCCTAAATTGGGCAAATGGGGCTGGAGGCTTGTTCAGTTCTTGTGACAGCAGCTCCGAGCTGGGGAAAGCCGTTATCGTGAGCACTAATAGTGATAACCAAAGGCAATATTTTAATGTCATGTGTGCAATCTGAAATTCAATTCCCCGGCATGTCTTTGTACTAAATGTTTACTGCTGCAAATTGTCCTGTGGATTTAGCCTGTTATTGCATCATTTCATGCTTTAAGTAGCTAGAGATGCGTGTTTTTGAATGATAATCAAACACCCTCTCTTAGGTTTGGGCACATTTCCTTCTGAAGTGACTAAGCTGATTTCAAGTGGCATTTATATCCAGAGATGGTAGAAAAGCCTTATCTTTTCTGAATCTGTCTCTTCATCTGAAAGTGAAGAAAATTAATTATGGGGTGGCCATGGGAACAATGATGTTGCATATGATAATTGATCAGCGTTCTTCAGGCTAGTAATAGTCACACTTTTTTAGGAAGGTATGTAGTCAATGTCATTTTAATGTACTTTTCCCAAAATTTTTCCTTTAAGTTTTTAGGTTAGCATACAAAAAAGGTTTCATTATGACATTTTCATAGAGATCTTTGTTACATCTTGTTCTCATTTATAACCCACCGACTTTCCCTATGGCCTCTACTTCCTTTGCTTACTTGAAACACACTTGAAAAATAGAAGTATGAATACAAACATGAACACACATGTGTGCACACATGCCTGCATGCACATACACTCACACATACACAAAGGTGTAAACATAGGAAGTAAAGTGAATATTCCCAAGGATAGTAATAATATAAAATCACGTTAGTTAGCAATATTCCAACTATGTCAATAGAGATAATGTTTTGTAAAGCACCATTACAAAAATATTTCTTAATATCAGCGTGATTTTGTCAATTCTATCATGCATCTGTGAATAGAAAACATTAATGAAAGTGGCTATGTACTCATGAATTTTTTCATGACTATTTTAGACTATTCTCAGCGTTATAGAAAGATTAATGAAAGTGGCTATGGGTTCATGAAGACTCCCATCAGAGTTTAGAATATTCTCAGCATTATAGAAAATTCACAAAGATAGTACAGAAGGGCCTTGTGCTCTACCTCTGAGAAGCCATTAGTCACAACTAAAAGAGTAATGTTGGCTCACTGAGTCTGAACTCCACTCCAATATCCAGATGCTTCACCTAATGTCTTTTCTCTGTCCCTCCCTCCTGTAGCCACAAGCCATTTGTTACCTCTCCTCCTGCTCCTTTCAGCTGTGACTTTCTAGAAATGTTCTTGTATTTTGCAGAACCGTGACAGTTCTGAGAAGAGGCAAATGTCTGTTGTACAGAGCATCACTCTGCTGGCCTCTGTCTACTTTCCTCATGTTAGAAGGAACGTTTGGTTTCTGGAAGGAATAGTGTTATTTCTTTTCTTGTTATTGTAAAGATTTATTTTGGCTTTATGTGTATGAGTATTTTGTCTGCGTGTGTGTGTGTAACATGCAGCACCTCAGAGGTCAGAAGAGTCCCCAGGAATTGGAGCTACATATGGTTTTGAGTCCCTAGGTGTGTGCTAGGAACTGAATCAGGGTCCTCTGCAAGAGCAGCAAGAGCTCTTAATGGCTGAGCCACCTGTCCAGCCCTGAATACTGTCACGTTTATTACATGATATCAAAGGCACATGCCAGCACGTTTATTACATGATATCAAAGGCACATGCCAGCAGGCTAACTGCTCTTGCTTTGGGCTCCTCTTGTTGTTACCACTCACCCATCACCTGATTAAAGCATCCTGTGAAAGGGCAGTCTCTCGGCTGGCAAGTAGCACACGTGCAAAGAGGGTGTCTTAGAGGCAAATGGACTCTGCATTTACACTGAGCAAGGAAAACAAACAACAATTCTGGCAGACTTCTTAGCACTAATACTAGGTTTCATTAAAGGATCACTAACAAATACTAAAAAGAAAGTGCAATGAATTAGGAAGCGAAATGGGTCAAATTTCAAACCAGTGTTAGCTTGAATATTCACTTAGTGAAAGTGCAACCAATCCCCCTCTCCCCCACACACCCTGTGAACGTACTTAGATTCCGTGCATATGCTGGATTTAAAGATTTTAGTCTCGTTAATTGTAGCAAGAGGTTATTTATTCCTCGCGTCTAATGCTTTCCTCTATACTCTCCACTGCGCAATGCATACAGCGCAGAAGTGGTATGGGGGACTTGATGTTGCCCCTCTAGCTTTAACCTGTTTGTCACAGTGTTTCTTGTGTATGGTTTTAAAGAGTTTGCAAAGTACTAAAAAGTATTTTAATGAATCTGATTCTGTGAAATTTATCATTTTGAACATGTACAATTTCTTACTTCCATGCTCATTCTATTTAGTAATCTATTTTGTATTCCACCAATATATTTATTAGTGAACCACACACAGTTTCTGACGACATGAATACAAGAGTAACCATGCTTGGCTATTTCATAATACCAACATAACTGTGGGTACTCATAACCGAATAGATAATCCAGATTCTTTTTCTTGTAGTTGGTTTTTCTGGGGTTTTATTCCATTGAGTAGATCTTATCATTTACCTGTGTACAGTAATAGACTTCCTGGAAGTGCTACAGGTTTTACCATGTAATAGATTTGAGCATGACAATAATGTAAGAAAACTCAGAAGTCTCTAAGTGTATCTGAGTTTTTAAAGTAAATCAAATAACAGGTGTTTTCATTTAACTATATTGTGGAGATTTATGGATATTATTGTAAAATGCATATGCATTATACCGATTTTCTTAAACTGTTTAAATTAATAAAGAATTCTCCCATGTATACATGTAGACAAGTTATTGTTTGCTCATTGGTGTATGGCTACCTGAGTAGAATGACTGTGGATTCTTCACACCATGATGGAACCTTAGATCAGTCTTGAATGAACTGATGTCTTAGAGGGTGCAGTGGAGGATTTCTCATGTGACATTCAAAGTACCCTCACCACAATTTCTAAGGGAGAAAAAAAAATAACTTCAAAATTGAGTTTAGAGTTAGAAATAACTTTTCCTAATAGAAAACCACATGATAATACTTTTCTATACTCAGGTCAGAATCAAAACAAAACCAGCTCTCAGCCTCCATTTTACAGCTAAACATTTACAGGGTGTTGCTTGAATACACAAGGATGAGGGAAAGTTGAGGCACTGGAATTGCTTGCTGTTATTTGAAGGGATACTTTATTTGAAGGGATACTTTATTTCTTCCCTTCAGTACCTTTGTATTTGATGATAAGGATTGATTAGGTATGATGCAAAATTCATTTTTTAAAATTTTGTAATTAATAGTTTTAATTTGTTTTCACCTTAAGAGTACCCATTCTTTACCATTTTATTTTACAATGAGGATAGCTTAATCAGCAGTTGTAACAGGAAAGCCTGCTTGTCGGGGTTTCTGTCCTGCCCAGTTCCCACAGCTGGCAAGTCCCAAAGAAAATCTTACACAGAGGTCTCCATAAGTTATAAACTGAATGGCCCATTAGCTCAGGCTTCGTATTAGCTCTTATAACTTATATTAACCCATTATCCTTATCTATGTTAGCTACATGGCTCAGTACCTTTTTCAGCGGGGCAGGTCACATCCTGCTTCTTCTGTGGTCTGGGCAAGACTGCCGAGGGAGCTTCCTGCTTCCCAGAATTCTCCTATTCTCCTTGCCCTGCCTCTACTTTCTGTCTGGTTGTCCCACCTATACATCCTGCCTGGCTAATGGCCAATCAGTGTTTATTTAAAACATAATTGACAGAATATAGAATTGTTCTACACCAAACAGTGAACCACAACCGTACCTATATATATATATTTATAAAACATTAAAAAATAACAGCAACTAGTAATCCTGTAGACTGAGCTTCAATCTCTGCTTTCCCAACACTGGCTTGGTTGTATTTATTCACTTCCAGTACCCACTTCTCCGGTGGGCTGTGGTTAAGTCTTTTGAAGGTGCAAATGCTTCAGTTAGCAGTTAGGATAGGATGGATACTAGAAGCAGGCCTTTTCTTTTCTTTCTTTCTTTCTTTCTTTTTTTTTTTTTTGCGGGTCTGGAGACTGAGCCTTGAACAAGCTAAGTGAGTACTCCCCCTGTGAGGAACAACTCCAGAACAGAAGGAAGGAAGGAAGGTTTATGAAGGCTTTGTTGCATTGCAGTTTGTTAGTTTTAACATGGATTTGCAGGAGGGGGAGGGTGGACCAAAAGCAAGAGAGGGAAAGAGCAATAGAGAGCTGGACTGAATGGACCAGAATGTGAGACAGGAAACCGTGAGAAAGCTGCTAAATGATGTGGTCGGTGACGCTAGGAAAACAGATACGTTCTGTAGCATCACTAGGAAGTCGAAGTAGGTTACACCTGTCTTGAGAACTAATCTAACTCATTTGTCAGAAAATTAGAGCAGGCAAAAGAAGCGGAAAAAACGCTGATGACCATTTTAAAAGTCACTCTTAGAGATTGGGGACAGATGACCTCCGTGGCTGTACCTCTGCGTCTGCAGGGTACTTGACTATCCACAACGTTCTTCAAGTCCCCGGCAGACTAGGGAAGCAAAACCTCACTGTCCAATACCAAAGACGCCCCTTCAGGCTCTCCCCCCGCCCCCGAATTGGCCTGGGGACGTGTCCAAGATCAGCCCGGAGGCGGGGTCAAGGCTTCCGAGTTGGCATGGGGGCGGGGCCGAGGCCGGAGCCTCGACTGGGGGCGGGGCCTAGGCGTCTGAGTTCTGCCTGTAGGAGGAGCTGAGGCTCTGGAGCCCTCCCCCTGAGGAGTCGGGGCCTAGGCGTCTGAGTTCTGCCTGTAGGAGGAGCTGAGGCTCTGGAGCCCTTCCCCTGAGGAGGCGGGGCCTAGGCGTCTGAGTTCCGCCTGTAGGCGGAGCTGAAGCTCTGGAGCCCTCCCTCAGAAGGCGGGGCCTATACGTCTAAATTTCGCCTGGAGGCGGAGCTGAGGCTCTGGAGCCCTCCCCGGAGGCGGGGCCGAGGCATTGGTTCTACCCATGCCTCCCGGAGTTCCGGCCTAGGCACCGGAGCTCTGCCCCTGCAGGTCTAGCCCAGACGGCGGGTCTCTGCCCATGAAAACTGCGCTCAGGCGGCGGAGCTCTCCCCATGCAGGCGGGGCCGAGGCGGCGGAGATCTGTCCGGTGGAAGGGCTGAGGCCTTTACGCTCCTCTCCCTCTTGGAGATAGAGGCCAGGCCGCTGCACAGTAGCATCACCCTTGGAGGCGGGGCCGAGGCTTCGGAGCACCTCCCCACCCCCAGAGGTGGGGCCTAGGCCTCGGCGCTTCCCCGTCCGGACGGTGTAGACGCATTGGCGCTCCACCCCTCGGAGGCGGGGCCGAGGAAGCCGATCTTCCCCCACCCCCTCGGAGGCGGGGCCGAGGCATTGGGGCACTCCCTCTGGACGCCGGGTCGAGTCTTCGAGGAGGCGGGGCCGAGGAAGCGCAGCTTCTACCCGCCCCCCGGGGAGGCGGGACCTAGGCCTTGGAGCTCTCTTCCCCTTGGAGGCGGGGCCTAGGGTTTGGAGCCCCTCCCCCTGGGCGGGGTCCCAGGAGTCAGCGCTCGGGTTGGAGGCGGGGCAAACATCTTGTGATCGCACCGCCCCCTTGCCTTTTGGCCTTTAGAAACCTAGCGGCTTTCCTACACTTTGCCGGAAGTTCTCGCCACGTTTCCGGCGGAGTTTTTAAAAGCTGACCTGGAAGCCCAGGCTCCAAGTCCTTCCGAGAGTCTTGGGTTGCTTCGTCTTCGCGTGGGTTGTCGGCCGGGATGCGGAGGGGGTTCCTCAGCGGTGCCCGACGCCTGTGGGCCCTCCGCGCCTTCAGCCGCACTGCGCCGCCGCCCGAGGAGCTCTTCGCCCGCGAAGGGCCTCTCCGGGCCTTCCTGGAGCGCCGTGCCGGCTCGGAGGCCGGGGCTCTGGACGCCGGGGAGCCTCAGCTGGCGGCGGCGGCTCGGCTGCTCAGCGAGAAGGAGCGGGAGTTGCGGGACACCGAGTCCTTGCTGCACGGTAAGCCGCCCGCTGCAGCGCATTTGAAGCCACCTGCGTTCCCGACCTCGTCACTGGGGTTCTGATGACCTCTGGCAGGCTCGGCAGGGATCCCTTGACTCGGTACTCTGCCGGCCTGTCCTTAGAAGCTACTCAGGTTCTTGGTTGCCCTCCCTACCGTCCTGGCAGCTCAGATGCTCAGGAAAGACGAGATAGTAGTGCCTGCGACAGGTTCTGCAGCCCGGTGACTTCATGGTATTCCCTGTATAGTTAGAATGAATCCTAGACTAGGAAATCCGAGTTCTCAGCACGTTTCCCCCGAGATTCCGTTGCATTCGAGGCTAAATCGGAAGCCGAGGTGTCTGCATTATTGAAGCCTCCAGAGACGCCTGCCCAGTAGACCCCACTTGGGAATTTTATGAATCTGAGAATTGTCTCATTGAATAAAGTGGGAAGAGGGATTGAGGTTGACTCCTGATATCAGCCTCGGGGCTCCGCTTTCACGTTGTGCACACATATGCAAACGTGTGTACTCATAGCCAGCCAGACACACACACACACACACACACACACACACACGAAAATGGGAATAAAAAGTAGGACTTTTAATTTCAGTATAGCGAGGAGTGCTGAAAAGCAGAAAGAGGTGGTTAGGTGGTGTAAGAGAAGTGACCAAACGGCAGACGTGATGGATAAAGGCACCACCTGATAAGTGCAGTATGGTGGACGCAAGAATGTGTGGGAGATGGCAACGGAAGAGAAAGGTGGAACCAGAAAGGAGAAGGACTAGAGTTGTTTCTGCAGAGCATGGGCAGTGTCTTACTTTTTCAGGCAGAGAAGTGGCATTATCTAGGGAAAGTCGACCACGGAGTTAGTGTGGAGAATAAATGAGTCAGGAGGAAGCTAATGACCATTCAAAGGAGAAACGGTGGTAGGCAGGCACAGAATTGTGACCTGCAAGACACTAAGAAACAAGATTTGGTGATTATATCATACACATAGTTGGGCGGAATTACAGTGGGGGGGTAGCTTCCGTCATCAGAATGAGTTCTATAATTTAAGATAGGGATGCAAGTTGAGTTTCGTTGAGGGGGGATAGAGCTTTGCCATTGAATGCATATTTAGGTAATAAAAATCAGCCTATAAGGATACTGGTACAGATTTCCATGTTGGCCTAGGAGAACGATGGCGTAGGGGAAAGCTGTTGAGCATGAATAGGCAGAGGTGTCGGGGTAGATACTAAAAGATGAAAACTTGTAGAGACCGTAACACGGAAGAATTGTGTAGTACAGCACACCTAGAGCCAGAGGAGAAGAGAACCGTGTGTTCCAGAAAGAACAGACCGACCTCTGGGACTCGGGAAGAATTCACTAACTGAATCTATAGAAACTGGTTATTTACATGAAACGAGATCGTGCCAGCACCTGACTTAGGATGATCTCACCTTTTCCAGCTTATATGGAAAAACACCTTTAAATTTGACAGTTTTACTAAAGGGAATTTTAATTAAAAATCTGATTTGTGTAATCAGGAAATCCAAAAATAACTTGTAGTTATCGAGAGTTAGTTGGTGTTTTATTTCCCAACACTCGGGGCAAGGAAACTGGAGTTGACAACAAATAATTGCTTAAAGAATTGGAACAAACAAAACCTTCCAGAGTGAGAAGACCCAGAACTTAGAGCTATAGTGTTGCCCTATGGAAGGCCCTGCATGTGTACTGTCCCGCCTCCCATCAACGTAGATTCTTCACAGATAAGCATACACTCTTAAACTGTGTGTATGTTTGATGTTTCAGAGAGCTAACAGTTTGTAATCCCCTTTCCTAGGCTTCATATGCCCATAGAGCAGAGCAACAGGAATGAAAACGTAGATCTCTAAGTCACAAGTGAGAACTCAAAGATAAAATAATAATGAAAGTAGGGATGGAAGGAATTTCATGTGTAAACACTGGACAGACTCCAGCAATGCTTTGGGTCACATACTTATTTTATCTGAAGGAAATGTTCACTAAGACTAACTTTGGACTGTAGCTTTCAATTTTGACTTAGCTGTTAAAACCTTTTGTGCCTCTCCTGGGTATTCTAACTAGTTAAATGCATCTATTTGGTATTGTAAAGCCTAACTTGGCAAATGGAGTCTATTTATTGGGGCTGGAGCGAAAGCACAACTGTGAAGAGCACTTACTGCCCTTGCAGAAGACCCAGATTGTGTTCCCTGCACCCATGCACCCATGCAGCAGCTCACGACTGTAACTGCAGCACCCCAGTCTGTGGGCACAACATACACTTGTGGCACATACATACATGCAGGCAAATACTCATATATATCAAATAAAACCAGTAAACATTTTTAAAATTTAACTTTATATGTATGAGTATTTTGCCTGTGTGTATACATGTGAACCACATGCATGCCTGGTGCCCACAAAAATAAGAAGAGGGAGTCAGATGCCTGGAGCTAAAATTAGAGATGGTTGTGAGTCAATGTGTCAGAGCTGGGAACTGAACCTAGGTCCTCTGCAAGAGTAGCAAGTGCTCTTAATTGCTGAGCTGTTTCTCCATCCCTTAGGTTTTTTTTCTCTTAAAGTCTATTATTATGACTTCTGTGGAGGTGAATTCAGCACTAATTAAGAAAAACATAACTGTTGCTCTTCTTCCTAGATGAAAATGAAGAGTTAAAGAAACTTGCAGAGAGTGAGATAGCTCTATGTCAAAAAGAAATAACTCAGCTGAAGCATCAGGTATGGTATGTACACAAAGAGTAAAGCATCTCTGCCCTTATTCCTTACACATTTCATCCCAGGTTTATAAGAGTCCAGAGAAGTAGCCTGTTACTATTTAGGTAGAACTTTTGTTGTCTTTTCTGTATTTTTGTATGAATATTTGTCTGCAAGTGTGATTGTGTACCACAAATCTGTTGGATGCGGTTGGAGGCCAGAGGAAGGTGTCATATCCCTTGGAAATGGAGTTACAGATTGTAAGTTGCATGAAGTGGGTTCTGGAACTGAACCCAGGTCCTCTGGAAAAGGAGTCATTGTTCTTAACCACTGAGCCATCTCCATCTCTCCAAATCTAGACTTCTTTAGCTCTTGTCTGTCTTGCTGACATTCAAGTGACAAACTTTTATCTACTGGAGGCCTATAGGGTGATGTTTTCTAGTATGCATACTCCATGAAGGGATTGCCAGGGTCAAAGAGGATTCTAAAGCGGAAAAAGACATGCTTCCTATTTCCCACATTTTTCATGCTACAAGAGTTGTGTACTGTACAGCTCTCACTGATAAATTCACATACCAGCTCTTACTGGGAAGACAAAGGCAAAAAGATACGTTCAAAAGACAAATCTGCTTTTGCTTTTTTTTTTTTCCCCTCTTTTCATTGTGGGTAGATACTGGATAGGAAAGATTCCCCAGGATAAGAACGTGGCTTTTATCTCAGTATTGACAGAGTGCCAGTCCTAAACTTCCAAAATCAAAAGTTTTCCCTCCCATGTTAAGGAAGCTTAACTGGCAAATGCAAGATGAGGACCTCTGTCTGCCTTCCTTGTTAGGCTTGTGTTTCAACAGAGGAGAATTTCTTTTACATTCAACTTGTGGTGTAATCTCCTGCTCCCAGCATTTAATTCCAAACTACCTGAATAGGGAATTGATAGAAAGCATGTAAGATTTCCAAAGTGGGGGCTGGGGGCACAGTACAGTTATTAGGGTGTTTGTCCAGCATCATGAGGCCTTGAGTTCAGTCCTCAGCGCCACATAAAATCTGATGTGGTGGTGCACACCTGTATTCCCAGCACTGAGGAGGTGGAGGTAGGAACATCCAAAACACAAAAGAGAGAATTCCAAGAAGAAATAAAAACAAACCCATCAAAAGTAGATGCATTTTGTAATATTTAAAATGTAATTGAAAATTAATACCTCAAGTTATGCAGTATACGTTTTTAGTTAGTAAAATGATCAAACTGTATGGTAGAGCAATATTAGATGATTTATTTAAAGAAACTTAGGTTACATAATCTAAATTGTCTAATTTCGTAGCTTTGGGCATTAGTTTGAATAGTTCTTAGTTACAGGAGGGTGCTGTCTTTGTGTTTACAGATCATCTCACTTTTGGTTCCTCCAGAAGAAACAGATGAGAGTGACTTGATCCTGGAGGTGACTGCAGGTGTGGGTGGTCAGGAAGCCATGCTTTTCACCTCTGAGATGTTTGACATGTACCAGCAGTATGCTGCGTTTAAAAGATGGCACTTTGAAACGCTGGAATATTTCCCAAGTGAACTAGGTCAGTCTCTTAGTTAGGTTCCTGTGGCTGTGGTAAACACCATGACGAACAGCAACTTGGGGAGGACAGGGTTTGTTTCACCCTTAGTTTACAGTACCAGGAAGGGAAGTCAGGGCCGGAACTCCAGGCTGGATTGTGGAGGCAGGAACTGAAACACGGGCATGGAGGAAAACTGCTTATCGGCTTGTTCCTTCCGGCTGCTTAGCCTGCTTTCTTTATACACCCAAGACCATTCGCCCAGGGGTAGCACCACTCTCTACCTCATCAATCAAGAAAAGACCTCACAGACTCCCCTGCAGGTCAGCGTGTAGCCCTTTCTCAGGTGAAAATGCTTCCTGGATGATTTGAAACAGCGCAGTTGTGAGTGGATGGATTTGTTTTATCTACAGTGTGTGCTGGGAAAGGGTTGGCAAGACAATGATCAGAACTTACTTGTAAGGACCTAATGATTTTAAATAAAAATAGAGTTTTGAAACTTGCTGTAAAGTATGATGGAAAAACATTCCATGATAATCGCTTATCACTTTGAAAAGAGGTTGTAGGATACTCTGGCCTCACATCTGTAATCTTAGCACACAAGAGGCTGAGGCATGACAGTTACACTGTTCAGGATTAGCCTTGGCTACAGAAGAACCTGTCTCAAAAAGAAACCAAAACGGTGGTCTTTTAGCTGTTACTGATGTGAATTCAGCGGCGTTGTAATTTAACAACTGAACAGAAACAGTTCTATGTTAAGATGCTGGGAAGCTGGCCCAGTAGTGAAGAGCACTTGCTGCTCCTGCAGAGGACTTAAATTCAGTTATAGGCACCCACAGGGTAGCTCACCACCCATAAATCATTTCTAATAGATCTGGTGCTGCCTTCTGACTCCGCATGCACCTGGCTCACATGTGTTATACATATGTACTTCTACAGATATGACCCTCAGACATAAATAAATCTTTTTAAAAATTCAAGATTTTTGAACACCAGATATCAAAGACTTGTTAAAGTTTTTCAGTGTGCTTGTACTCTCTACTATTACTTGTGGCTCCTTCTACTGTATTTCATGAGAGTACATGTGATGGTAAAAAGGGCGTCGTGCTCCCTGTTTTCAAGGTGGCCTTAGGCATGCGTCAGCCAGCATTGGAGGCCCAGAAGCCTACAGACACATGAAATTTGAAGGAGGAGTGCACAGAGTGCAGAGAGTGCCGAAGACAGAGAAGCAAGGCCGCATCCACACCAGCACCATGACAGTGGCGATTCTGCCCCAGCCTACTGAGGTAAAGCATAGTAATGGAGCTAGCGCAGGGTCGCTCACAGCCACCGTCACCTTGTCATTTGGTCCTTCTTTCATATTTTGAGTTACTCTTGAAAATTTGATTGAAGAAATGTAATTTTACAACAGAGGGTAAGAATGAAAATGTTTATAGATTGTCCAGATTTATACCACGGTTTTTCTCCAGCAGTAAAGGGCATTGTACACCTCCATCATGGGTCAGGTAATACTGTGGAACTGATTGCCTGCCTCCCTTCGCATTGCAGGGTGGGTTCTCCAGATGCCATCAGGCAAGGACTAGCCACTCAGCACAGTTGTTATTTTCTGACCCAGCTGTAGTAGAAAGGACCCGAGTGTGTGTCTTACCTCACAAAGCAAGTTCTCAGTGTGTAAGAAAACAACCTGCTTTGTTAATTTGTCTTCTGCTAAAAGTGACAAATTAATTCACTTAAAAACTGAGAGATAAATGAGTTGAGGGCTTCTTCCTATTATTTTTAAGAAAAAGTACTACTTAGATATCTGATAGGATTGAAAGGCTTTCCTTCCTTGGTTTAATGTCTGTGAGAAGACTGGGTGAGGAGCAGAGGAGCTGAGGACGGGCAGCAGAGTCACTGTCAGGAACCCTGAGAGCTTCCAGGATATGGGAGTGGGGCCAGGCTCTGTCTAGCTTCCTAGCAGCTCTTAAGGGCGTTATCTTCTGCACGATGATTGACATGCCATAGAGCAGTCTCTAGTTGCTCACTGGACAGATAGTTTTAACCATGGTGCTTTTGATGTTATCTCCTGGGATGGTGCATCATCCTGTTTGATTCCAGTGTTCATGGAATGCATACCTTGCCTTCATGATCTTTGCCTCCAAATTATAGGTGTAATGTTTTAGAAACGGTATCCCCTCTCTCCTCTCGCCCTAAAACAGTTTCATGAACTCAAACTGCTATTATTTTTTGTTTCATCTGCTAAAGTTTTTGAATTCAGTAAAACTCTACATTTTCTAGTTTTTTTTTTTAAAAAATTGTGTTTGTGCGTGTAGATCTATGTATGTGTGGCCCATGGAGGCCAGAAGAGGGCACGGATCCACTGGAGCTGAAGTTAAAGGAAGTTGGGAGCCACCTGATGTGTTGACTCAGGTCCTCCGTAAGGGTAGCACAGGCTCTTCACCGCTGAGCCATCTCTTCAACCCTGGATCTCCTATTTTTAACTGTCCCCAATTGTATCATTTGTGAGGAAAAAGCTCAGCTTTTGAGGATTAGGGATTGCTTTTGTTCCCTCCATTCAAAAAAGAAAAAAAAAATTTAAATTTAAAATAATATCCTAACTACAGTCTATTTTTAAACTGTTTTAAGTTTTATGTGACTTATGTATGGCATGTATTTAACAGTGTGTAGGTCTCACCTGAAGACAGTACATACAATTGCTTCTTAAAATTGCAGTGTTTCTTTGTGTGTATAGATTAAACTGGTGATTAATCCTAAAGATTTGAGAATTGATACTAAGAGAGCCAGTGGAGCTGGAGGTCAGCACGTGAACACCACGGACAGCGCTGTTCGAATAGTCCATCTTCCCACAGGTAGCTACTGGGTTTTCATGGGAAACTCTAAATCAAGATCAGTTTCTGGGGGACTGACTGATTTTCCATTGAAGCAGATCCTCAGTTCCCAAAAGAAAAGAAACCATTAAGGACTCTTAACTAATGGCTTGATTCTGTAGGTTCTGTAGTTGATGCTATGGAGGATACAAAGTCAAGGAGAGGGAGAGGGAAGGCTAAGCACAGGGCTCTCCATGGTAGTGACGATGAAGAGAACAGAGTCCTGCCACCTGCCAGGTGGGTTTTCAAATATATACTTAATAGATTTCACTATTTCCAAAAAATCCTCAGTGAGATAATTCTCTAAATTATTTAACAGAAAGTGTTCTAATTATTAGCAGGAGGGCTAAGAAGCCTGGAGGCAATAAAAGCATTGAACTTCCTACACAGAAACAGGATACATATACACAATCTTAGGTACAATTTCAGGAGCATCTTTCTGTTAAGACTGTATAGTCCACGGCAATCTGAATCTAGATAACTGGGCAGACGGACTATACTCTGCTGAGTAGAACCATGCTTTTTAAGTATTACTAGAGTACTGGAGTGGCTTGTGACGGACAAGGATGCCTGGTTTATACTTTTCAGACGTTCCTTAACTAGAACAAATTGTCATAGTTTCTGTTAACCAGTAGTTAAGAAGACTGGTGGGCAGGTAGGATTTTACCCTTTTAACTACAGAAAACCATTAAATATTGAGGTGATACATGGGATATATAAATAGAAATAGATAAAAAGGAAATCCTCAGCTATATTCTGTTAACTATAATACTAGGATTTATACTTCTGTATACGTTCATTTTTATATGCCTTTTAAGATTTTGATAGCTAACTGAGGATGTGAAGAAAGAATGTATTAAAAATATTAAAGTCTTCTGTTAAATTCCTGATTTATCTCAGAAAAGAAGGGTTGAGAAAGAAGAGGAATAATCCTTGATAATAAAGGTTTTTGTACTAAAGCCAATTTTCATATCGTTATTCAGGTGTTGTTTCTGAATGCCAGCAAGAGAGATCTCAGCTGAAGAACAGGGAGCTGGCTATGAAAAAGTTACGTGCAAGGCTATACAGCATGCATCTAGAGGAGGAAACTGCAAAAAGATGCAGTGCTAGGAAGATCCAGGTAAGGATGCATTTCAGAAACACTTATGAAGATAAAATATTTATGGGGAGTGTAGTTTTCACATTAGTACTGTTCTTGTTTGTATTATAAGGGCAGTACCTATGGAGAGCTTTACTCTGTTTTCTGTAGTCCAAAGGTATTTGTCTTAGCTTTGTCAGAGTGGACCGCATCCCTTCTCAGCTTTTAGTCCTTTGAGCTTTTGGAAGCAGGAATACTGGAAGTGTGAACCTACTGTTTTGTATTTGATTTTATGCCATACACAGTCCTTCCATGACTTCTTTAGTATGACCACCCATCACCTTATCACCACTCTGGGATAACGTGAACTCCCAGAGATTACATACACATAAATGTGCTGCTTCTGCTGTTTAAATAACATCCATTTGCCAGACTCCGTCATTGTGTCATCAGTATTTTGCTGATGGAAAATTAAAGTTTAGGCTTAAACCATAATGCATTGAAGTGGCAGAGGCAGGACTCAGATACTGTGTCTGATTGGACAGTCCACCTCTGTTCTCTGTGCCATTGATCAGGCACGTAAACTTGGTTCTTGTGTTGCTGTAGGCCTCCTGGATCCTCATGCATCTCCCCTCTCTCTCTCTCTCTCTCTCTCTCTCTCTCTCTCTCTCCCCCTATTCTTTAGGTCGGAACAAAAGGAAGATCAGAGAAAATAAGAACATACAACTTTCCACAGAACAGGGTCACAGACCACAGAATAAACAAATCACTGCATGATCTTGAGAGCTTCATGCAAGGAGACTGTCTTCTGGACGGCATGATCCAATCACTGAAGGACTATGCGGATTACGAATCTCTAGTAGAAATGATTTCCAGAAAAGACTAAGCTATTGTATAACGCTATTTATATATATATATATAGACTATGAAAATCCTAGAGCGAATCCTTGTGTGCAAGTACTTAACTGGTATTCTTGAGGAATGTAAGTTAACAGTTTCTTGGACTCTTCTCTATAAAAAATTAGACACAAAGGAAAACAGTTGTTTTTATGCCACATATTTAGTTAGGTGATCAAAAATTTCAAATACTAAGCAGAAATATCTATGTTTTTGCAATATAAAGTGACAGAATCTGACAGTGAAATTAACAAGCAATAAAAGTCAGGTACACTGGGACTGGAAAAGAATGACCTACACGAAGTTCCTAAAGAAAACACACCCTTACAAGGTGCTCCATTCTACACCAGAGTCAGGTCTCTTGTATGGCATGGTGTATTCCACTTAGTGGTGCAAAGCTTCCTGGATTGCCCTGCAGCTGGGAACGTGGGCCTTGCAAACAGAGTACCTCAAGCTCATGGGGCCTGGTAAGCAAAAAGCCTCTTGTTAAAATGTGAATAAAATTTCCTGAATAATAAGCCTTGGTGGGCTCCTGTATCAGTTCCCCAAAGAAACAGAACCGATAGGATGTAGGATATATCTACAGAGATGCACTGTAAGGATGCCCACATAGAGTACTCTGTGTCCAAGATCCACAGTGTGAATCAGCTGGGGAATGCTCTCTTGATTGGAAGAGGCGGGGTTTTCTCTCTGGGTAAACGCGCTACCATAAGGGCAGCGTAGATCACTGACATTTCACTGATTTCCACGTCAGTGCCATCCAAGACTTGAGAAGATCTACAGTAACATGTTAGCAAATACACTGGTAACAGCAAGCCAGATCTGTGAAATAGATCATTATGCTTTCTTTCCAAGAGTACCCCTAGTGGCTGTACCATGGAAGAGGAGACATGAAATGTCCTGCCCTGCTTACAGTGTTTCTCTACTACCTGCTGCCAACAAGCTTCACATACTAGCCACAAAGAAAGGTACAGGCTGCAGTAGTTTGAATGTGTCCCCTTCAAAACCCAGGTGTTGCCAGTGTGATATTAAGTATGTCAGCTTCACAACTAAGGTTTTAAGAGTCCCTTCTGCCCAGGCGCACACCTTTAATCCCAGCACTAGGGAGGCAAAAGGCAGGTGGATCTCTGTGAGTTCGAAGCCAGCCTGGTCTACAAGAGCTAGTTCCAGGACAGGCTCTAAAACTACAGTGAAACCCTGTCTCAAAAAACCAAAAAAAAAAAAAAAAAAAAAGAGTCCCTTCTGAATGGGGCTAAAGTCTTAAATGTCAAACACCCAGAGTCACTGCCCATTTTCAATAATGTTTTCATTACATTTAGTGTCTGAAATAAATTGCAAACGACATTTCATTCTCACACATATCAACTGGCACTACTTAAGCATATATCAATCATCACACATCAAAATTCATGTTAAATCCCAGATACTTAAAACTAATAGTTGAGATTTCTCTGCTTTTTTCCCTAGATGTGTTGGAGCTGACTTCCTCAAACTAAGATCTAACTATGTGCATAATCCAGTGGGTTTACCCTTAATAGACACCTGATCCTGATTTTCAAGACACTGTACTGGATTTTCATCAAACTAGATATTTTGGTACTATGTGAGTTGTTTGGACATTAACGCTTAAGGCTTGGCCAGTTTAAACTATCCATACCTGTTTGGGTGGAAATGAAACCCAGCCCCTGGCATCCATATACCCAGTGTCTGGAATGTTCAGGTGGAAGTGTCACCCAGCCCTTGACATCCATATATCCAAAGAGTCTGGAATGTTTGGGTTAAGGCCACATCACAGCCCCTGGCATCCATATATCCAAAGAGTCTGGAATGTTCAGGTGGAAGTTCCATCCCAACCCTCCTCCCCTGTGAGTTGCCTCAGTCCAGATTCTAAACCCAGCCAAACGATGACCCCTCCGCAGAAATGTTCAAGGCCACTCCCACCCTGAGAACAATCGTGGTTTTCTGGTCTTCCTTTCCCATCTCCTTTCTGCGGGGCTGGAAAGCCATCCAGGAGCATTGGTATTCATTAAACCTGGGCTTTTTCTAAATCAGTTTGATTTGGTCTGATTCGGATTATTGCTTTGGTGGAAAGGTTTATCGGAGTACAGAAACTTTTCAATACCATTTCTTGTGTCTTAGCACTATTGTCGCAAAAATTCCTATTGAAATAGGGTTTGACTATTCCTTGCCACTAGGATTTAGGAGCTTCTAGCCTAAATAATAAAGGAATTATGAGGCACTTCCCCAGATTTTCTAGAATCAGCTGTAGTCTTAAGTTTTTAGGAACAACTAGAATGTGCTTCTCTTAAATCAATTATATATATATATAAATATATACAATTATACATATTATATATTTCAGTACACTTACTTTATACTAAGGACTTAGTATCTCACTCTACTGGAAAGTGAGCAGTACAAAGCCATTAATGATAGGCAAGGGTTTTCAAGCTGTCTACAGTATTTAGTACAGAAACCAGGTAACATGAGCAGAATCCTTCCCTTCTAATCTCATGGAAGGTACTTTACCTTTAAAAATACTTCTTAAATCTGCCTTTTATGTGTATGGGTGTTTTTCTTGCATGTGTGTCTGTACACTATGTATCTGCAGTATCTGTGGATGCCAGATTAGGGTATCTGAACCTCTGGGATTGTAGTTCCAGTTAGTTGTGAACAGCCAGTGGGTGTTAGAAATCGAACCCAGGTTCTCTGAAAAAGGGTCATTCAGAGTCCTTGCATGATTGATGCAAATGTTCGTTAGACAGCTGTGATGCTGATACTACAACATGCTTACTTTTTGAAACAGGAAATTTTTGTTTTTTCAAACAGGGTTTCTCTTTGTAGACTTGGCTGTCCTGGAACTCATTTTGTAGACCAGGCTTGCCTGAATTCACAGAGATCCACCTGTCTGTCTCCAGAGTGCTTCCACTAAAGGTGTGCACCACCACTGCCTGACCTTGGACTCCGGAAGTCTTGCCTAAAGGAACTGGGTTCTTTTTGCTTTTTCACCTCCTTAGTTCCTCAAGAATTCCTCCTCCTAGTCCTGGAGGAATCAAAAGTCCACGCACTCTCTTGACTAGCTCTGAAATCCTATTAATTACAGGGAAATTTGACTTAGACTTCGAAGCACAATCATTATAAAGTGAAAATAACGCTAAGCTTATTTAAGAATGGCAAGCCAATACAACCCTTTTCTTTCCCTGCCAGCATTTTAAGAGGTCTCCCTGCCTCTGAAGCCCACATCCATTACTGTACACACGGTACACCAACGCTCCGTACTCAGTCCACGCTTCTCCATTAGGGTATTTACATAACCATCTCTCTTGTACAGCATTTTTAAAAAATATTTTTCCTTTTTCATGACACGGTTTTTCTGTGTAGCCCTGGAACTCAATTTTCTGCCTCCCAGTTGCTTGGATTAAAGGTGAGTGCCACCATACCCGATCAGACAGCATTTTAACATTCATTCAGAAAATTAGCTGAAATCCCTATGCAGTGCTATCGGAAGAAATATACAAGTTCACACGGAAATCTACAGCAGACCCAAGATCTAGCTTCTCACTTTTCCGATTCCATTGCTTGATGAGCTGCAGGCACTTTTTATGCAGTGCTTTGCAAGGTCGGTGCAGACTCAAACTTAGCTGACCATTCAAAATTCTCAACCCACGACGTCTCTTTTTACCACTTGCTTTAGTATCTATTTTCATTCACTGAAAATTTTGATTGCCAGTATCGTTCTCATTAGTACAAAAACTTCCAGAAAGACTTCGTCCATCCATTATACTGAGAGGCTCAGTTCTCAAGCACAAAACAGAAAATGCTGCCAAGATTTTAGTAAGCATCACGATCCATAACTACTTTTATGCAACATTTCAAATGTCAGAAGCCAGAAAACTAGGAATAAACAAAGAATTTAGATAAAAACTCGATCCACGCAGCACTTGAGGACTCAGCCTAGTCTTGGCCCCGCCTTACTCAGGAGCTGTCATTGACAGCAAGGAACCTTAACTGAAAGTCAAATATACTCGCAGAAAAGCAAGAGGGAAGTGGCAAGTGGAGGGGGTGGGCGTTTCTCCGAGCGAGCATCCAGTAGCTTTAGGGCGCCATATTCTGAAACCGAGTCCGGTGTTGTATGGTCACCATTTAGGAACAAATTCAAGGTGTGCGATGCCCAGCATCATTAGCGGCGCGCTTCTGTTCGCCATCAGACTTAGTAATTAACACACTCACTCCCAGCCTTGCTACAAAAATATCCACCTAGCCAGGGCTCCTCCAGCCCCCAAAAGTGTGGAGTTTGACTTATTTGGGGAAACAGGTGTGCTGTCTTGCGCTTAACCTAGAAGGGAAAGAAAAAACAGAAAAGCGAAAACACCAATTAACATTCGTAAGGATTCCCGGTGGTTGAGAACCCAAAAGAATGCTGCAGCACAGACTGGCGATTAGGCCGCGCCCTCAGCCCCCGGGAGGCGCCGGGCCCAGCGAAGCAGGGGTGCCTCTGCGCGCCATCCCGAGGGCAAGGGCGGTCCTCCCACAGCCACCTGTCCCGCCCCGCCCGGAGGGACCCGCCAGGCCCCTAGTGCGCAAGCGCCAACCCGCCAAGTCCGCAGTTCGGCCGGCCGGCAGAGCGCAGGCACCGAGGCCCCAGGCAAGGGGCGGAGCCAATTTTAGGAGGGAGAGTGGAGCGCGCCTAAATCCTAGAGAGGCGGGTCCGGAGCCGGCGGGGAAGGCCCTGCTTTCTGGGAGGTCTGCACTTCGGGCGGCGGGCTTTGCCGCTCGCCGAGCTCGAGCTTAACGAGACGATGGAGGAGGACACGTGCCCCGCCTGTGCCCGTCACAGATCTGCAGGCAGAAGTCGCAGCTGTCCGCAGGACACGAGGACTCGCGGGAGGCCGGTTCGCGGGAGAGCGTGGGGGAGGGAAGGACGGCGGGTCTGCGCAGGCGCCCCGCCTTCGCAGGCCGCGCCCCCAGCCGCCTTGTCACGCCCTCTGGCTCTTCGGGGAGGCGCGGATCCGGGCGGTGGGCGGGCCCTGGCTCCGCGGCTGGCTCCGCCCCCACGGCTTCCTATTGGGCGGGCGAGGGCGTCCCCCTCATACCGCCTGCCTATTGGCGCGCGCGTGCGGACGCCGCGCCCCATTGGTCTGTTCTGATTTGGGCACCAAATTCAAAGATTTTAAAAGTACCAGCTGGCGCCTTTTAAGCGCAGCAGCTCGGCGCGGCGGCCTGTCGCCTCTTTCCTGTGGTCGCCGCCACTTCACCTGCGTCGGAGCCCGCGCCCTCCGGCATGAGCCGGCGCGTTTACAGCGGTCTGCCCCGGCCGTCCTCCTGCCCCTGCGGCCTCGGCGCGCGGACGGTCCCGGACGGTGAGTGTGGCGGGCATCGTGGGGACGGGTTCCCGGCTCTGGCTGCAGCCTCATGACCGGGTGCTTGTGCAGATCGTGGGGTCCCGGGCCTCGGGCGGCCTCCCGGGCCGGGGGAGGAGAGTCGCCTGGTGCAGAGGGGGGACAGGTGTGTGGCTGGCACGGGGTCCCACCAACCCACCCCGTCCAGGTGTCCCGCCGTGGGGACGTGCAGGTGGTGGCAGCTGCGCGCGGGATTCCACCCCAACCCCTGCATGGGCGCCAAAAGCCCCCTCCCCTCCCCCACTCCTGCCCGAGCTGTTGACAGGGCTTTGGGCTTCCAGATTTGCCAGAGGCCCCATCTCCAGCCCCCTAACCCCCCTGCTCACAGTTGTTTAGCTAGCTCACTTCCTCAGTTTCCCAAACTCTTCTCCCTCAGCGTCCTGGCCGGAGAGCGCGGGAGATTGCGCTGGCGCTTATCTCCCGCCCTCCCTCCTCGTGCACCGCGCCCTCGGGGCACCTCCCAACACCGACCCCCTCAGCATTTCTAGGGGCTCCTTCCCTGCTCCCGCCAAATGTAGAGACCCTCTTCTGCCCACCCTACCTAGCTCAATGGGAAAAGATCTATTTTCTCCTCTTTTTTTTCCCCCCCTCTTCTCTGAGTAAGTCTTAAGACCTGGAGTCCTCAGGGGAGGGTTTTGAAAAGCGCTTGCTTCCCCCGCCAAAAAAAAAAAATCAAAAAACATGAATTTGCCTCTTATTTAGTTGATGGTGAGAATCGAAGATTTTTTTTGTTTTTCTTTTTTTTTCCCCCCCGTGGATTGAGAAATTAATGGTCATTTGTTTCAAAGCCTGGGTGAGAGTTGAGCAAACTCAGTTGCATATAAATGTAACATATGTATTAATTATATATAATCTGTCTTTGTTGCCTCACAATGAAAGACAGATGCCTCTATTTTACCCTAGAAATTTTTGAAGCCGACGGCAAAGAGCAGTTCTTTGATATCTTTATCAGAAACGGAATTAAGTCTTGAGGTAGAAACTGCTGGATTAGTGCGTTGTGTTTGCAGAAGATCCTGACTCCTAAATCAACCTTAAAAGTCGGAAATATTAAAGTTTTACGGTGGAATTCTTTTGCTCAGCTTTCCTCCTCAGGAAATACGTGCTGCCTCCGAGTCCCCTCCCCGAGTTGGTTTACAGCTTGGAAGAAATTTTTTAAAAATTAGTTCTGTCCATTTAAATATTTTTCCAAGTAGGTTTAAAGATTTTTCTCTTGTGAATTATACTTTTGGTCACTTTTCGTCAGGCTTAAGGGGAGAAGTGAAGGGGCTTGACCTTGGCCACATGGTTGGACTGAGACTGAAACTTAGTTAACAGATGGAAGAACTCGAGAGACTTGAACGCCAATTTTAATTAGTGTTTGATATGGAATGTAAAGTCACTATTGATGCAAAGGAAAGGTCAGGCTTGGTGCACTTTGTAACTAACTTGCCCCCTCCCCCACCCCACGGCTGGACTGGGGAGGGGTAATGTTAGTTCTAAACGGTGAAATGTGAGTTTTATCTGTAGGTTCGTTTTAAGGATAACCAGAAATCTACTAGAATAAGCTGGTTGGAACGTTCACCAGAGATCTTTCTCATTTGAAATTTTGCTTCCTAAATTTTTACTTGCATGGAATTGATCTTAACAGTGGAAGAAATGTGAGGGAGGTTGGCTGAATGTGGGTGACGAGTGACCGATGCTCTTGAGTAATAGTTTTCCTCCCCATTTTGTGGATGGGAAAACTAAGGCTTTAGAGTTAATTTTTTGTCATTTTCTCCCAGCTTAGTAAATGGTATTCTATATGGTAACTGCTGGAGTCTTAAACCACAGGATATTTTCTTTTATTCTACTTAACAATACATATCCTGTGCATTAGTTACTTTGGGTCATTTGCCTACATTTCTACTACAGCCTTATGCCCTGGGCCCACTCTGATTCTTCTAAACACTTGTAGCCTTGATTCCATATACTTCCCTGCAATTCACCATTGCCAGTGACCTGTGACCTTTTCAAATTTGGAGCCAAATTTCTTTCTGCTTAGAAAAATACAAAGGTTTTGTCTGCCTGCCTCTAAAAAGATCTATCATTACATGAGTATCAGATGGATAAAATGGCAGAACTAGACATGTACCCCATATATTGTTTGATTGGGGGTATGGAATCAGGTAATCTGCTTTTTTATGTGTGATCAATTGATGACATAAACAAAATACGAAATATTTTGGGTTGTTTAGGAGCTCTTAGCTTGATCTTTGGAAAGTTCTTCATCCAAGATGGATTTATATATAATATATATATATTATATATATAAAATGTATTCATTCCAGATTTTTGTCTTCTGATACTTTCTCTAATTTAGAAAACAAAAAATAAAGGGACTCCTATAGTCTGGAAAAGTTTTAAAAACTGAAGTGATGCCAACATGTGAAATACAGTCCCAAGCCAGCTGGAAAAGCTCATGAGAGCAAAGATTAGAACAGTCGGAGCCAAGAGAAGCCTCCCTGGACTAGGTTTGATGCCAGAGCTGTTCACTTAGGTGTTCTTGCTCCTGCCAGTCCTGTCTCAGATGAGGAAATGCATTAGAGAAATCTCAGTTCAGAGGCATTGATAAGGGAAACCAGAGCTGAAGGTAAATGTGCCGTCTCACCAGCTTGCCACCTGTGCCCCAACCACCAGAACCCACATAAGGAGAGAAGAAAACCAACTTCATGGTCGCCCTCTGACCACATGTGCATTGTGTCGAATGCACACCCTCACAAAAAAGTGGAGGATGAGAGGAAGCCTACAGAAATAGCGATAGCTAGATAGAATGTGGTGGCCTGGGGCAGGGGAGAAGAGCTAAAGTACCATGTAGCCAGGGGCTTTGGTTAATATTCTGTTGGTTGGGTCATGCTTGCCATGGTAACGCAACATGTCCATTTCTGTTGCTGGGTATGTAAGGGTGCTGATACTTGGTGTGAGTAGGGGGGACATGTTAGCCCCAAAGTGATTTATATTCTGTTTCTTGTGTTCTTTTCATAGGTCGTAAAGAAGAAAGCCCTGTTCTTTGTGTTAAAATGAAGTGTTTTAATTGTAAGCCTGATCTTTCTGAACTTAAGGTGGTGAAGCCCGAGGCCAGTGAGCGGCCAGGTTCCTACAGTCCTGTGTGTGTGGAGCCTTCCTGTAAGGACTGCTTTAGAAACCAGGAAAGGGTATCTTTCATTGAGTCACCAATTGTGGGACATGATAACAACAAGGAAAATCAGCGGGTACAAAAAATACTCAATAGTTCTAGTGAAATAGAAGCGCTAGAGACCAGCCAACTGTATGAAGATAGCGGCTATGCGTCATTTACCCACCAAAGTGAACATGAAGATGGCATCCTTATTCTGGAGAATTTCAGAAACAGTACCCAGCCCCGCCTGCTGCCATCCCAGAGCCCAGACCAGTATCCCAATAAAAACCTGCTGCCTGTCCTGCATTTTGAAAGAGTGGTTTGCTCAACATTAAAAAAGAATTCCAAGCGGAACCCTAAAGTGGATCGAGAAATGCTGAAGGAAGTTATTGCCAGTGGAAACTTTAGACTGCAAAATATAATTGGCAAGAAAATGGGCCTGGAACATCTAGATATCCTTACTGAGCTCTCCCGGAGGGGATTTAAACACCTTTTAGCTAATATTTTGACGAAGCTCAGCGGCATGGACTTAATAAAGTGAGTGTTGCACACTCTGTGTTAGATAACATGGGACCCACTTGTGCAGATGAGTGGAAAGCGGCCTTAACAGAGCTGGTTCATGTTTGGTCGGTGGCATTTGAAATGAAAGAAAGCTTATGGAAATATACATCTAGTCTGGTCACTTGGAATTTTGTAGTCTTGCTATACTGAGTGATCTGGGTGTCTGAAGTGAAACAGGGTGGGTGTGTTGGTTCCTATTGTTGGCTGGTTTCTGTAATCTACATTGTGGAGTGTGCCATTTCAGTTAATATAAAGCATTTTCAAAATGTATTACAAGTAGCCAAGAGTTCTTTTATCAAATAGCTAAGGTGGCGGTGTGCACACTATGCTGGTTTGAAGTTGGTTCTCTGAACAGATACACACACAAAAAAAATAGATGCAACAGAAGCTTGATGGAGCTTTTAAAACATTTTAACATTTTGGCCCTCTAGTAGTCTGGTTAAGCACTAGTAACTGGGCTTGGTCATCTAAGCAGTTTTGTTGTTGGGTTAGTGAAGCTCGCACTGTGCTTCTGTTCTTGATTCATCTTTGTCTCCTTCCCTTCTAGCTTGTCTAAAGTGAGCAGAATTTGGAAGAAGATAGTAGAAAATGATAAAGGAGCATCCCAGCTGTATAGCAGAGCCATGCAGAGAGTCCTTGTAAGTTCAATGCCAGTGCTCTTTTTCCTTAGAAATTGAGACATTTTATATCTGGGTGGTGGCGGTGGCACACACTTTTAATTCCAGCCTTTGGGAAGCAGAGGTGGGTGGATCTCTGAGTTCAAGGACAGCCAGGACTACTTGAAAACAAAAAAAGACTTTTATAAGTTTCTTAAATTCATAAAGCAGCACTTCAGCCTTCCAGGCAGGGGCTGGAGAAAAAGAGAAAGGGTTTGAGAGGCTGGTGGTGTGCAGGTCTTCCATAGAGATCATTGCACTTCGGTTACACTTCCATAACTTGGAAACGCTGTTTTGTGCAGACTGATTTCTAAATAAGGGCTGTGTGTTAGCTTGGTCAGTTACAAGAAGAAATGGATTGTCAACATACTAGAGTGTCTTACTGTTTAGATCAGTGGTTCTCAACCATCCTAATGCTGCGACCCTTTAAGACCTCATGGTGTGGTGACCCCTAACCATGAAATTAATTTTGTTGCTGCTTCGTAACTGTAATTTTGCTACTGTTATGAGTAGTAATGTAAATATCTGATCTGCAACCCCTGTGAAAGGGTCATTAGACTCCTCCCCGAAAGTGTTGCAACCCACAGGTTGGTATACACTGCTGGTATAGAGAAAATGTTTAATTTTCTGAAGTGCTTGGTGATATCAGTATGTGATTGGATGTGTTTGGGCAACAGATGCTACTTAGACTTAACCAGGTGACTCTAGACAAAGGATACTTAAATTCTGTGCTCAGTTTCTTTATTGGTAACGGGAATCTGTTTCAAAGATTACCTTAAATCTGCTGTTACGGTAGGGTGGTGGCTAATGTCTGTAATCCGGGAATTTGGGGGCCTTGAGAAAATTGAGAACTGGAGCTACTACATTGTGACCTCTTCTCAAAAACCTGAACAAACTGCATGTTTGATGACTGACTACTGCCACCTACTGGTAGTGGGGAGAATGACCTTATGTTCTGTGAGCAGAACTTTGGTCTTGGTTAGTTTAAAGTCACCTTGATCTCTCATAGGCTTATCTTACTCTGATTGGGACTTCCGTGTGTTTAAAATCTCCTATTAAACCCTTTGCAACCAGGAAACCAATAAGTTGTCACTGCATACTTCAACCAGAGGGTACGTTGTGAGCAGAACGGCACTGACCTCTGTCCAGAAGTCATCAACTTGGGTTCCTCCCAAAAAAGATGCTCAAGCCAAGTTTCCTAGGCAGCGTGATCAGAAGGGTTCTGCCTACAGCCGGTACAGTGAGTTCCTTGAGGTAACTATCCAATGGGTGTAATAGAACTGGGGGCACTTACTGTTAAAGGGAGCTAACACTAAGAAGCAGGGTTCCAAAGTACATGGTATCTAGTGTTGTTTGCCACCCAATTAACTCAAATGATAATTTTCTTTCGGTTTCGAGTAAGAAGCTGTAGGGCAGTTATTGAAGAGGTCATGTCTTCTGTCCTCTTTGTTCAAACTCTTCCATACTACATTTTGTAGTGAATGCTGTCATCAGGAGAACAGGTGGACAAAAGGGTCTTTCAGAAATGCAGTTTGCTGTAACTCCTGAACCATTGGGTAGTAGATACTAAAATGTCCCTGTAAATCTTTATCTGTATATTGGAGGCATGGCTGCCCTTCCTGGTTTAGTTACTAAAATTTGTTTTGCTAACTTTTACTAACATGTACTAAACATGTATGGATTTTTTTTCTTCTAGGTGGGCAAGACATTAAAAAACAATGAAAGCCTCAAAGCCTGTATTCGCTGTAATTTCCCTGCAAAGTATGACCACTATTTAGAGCGAGCGACCTGCAAACGGGAAAGCTGTGGATTCGACTATTGTACAAGGTGTCTTTGTGATTATCATACCAACACTAAAGACTGTTCGAATAGCAAACTCCTCAAAGCCAGCTGTAAAGTGACGGGCCCTTTGCCTGGAACAAAAAAGAGTAAAAAGAACTTACAAAGATTGTGACCCTTTGTAAATCAACTGCAGGTAATCTGAAGGGCTACTTTTTAATAAATGTGAGATTTTAATTTGAGAAGGTGAAAATAAATGCCTAGAGCCTTTATGCCCCTTGGCAAATAGAGGACATACAGCCTCTTAAAACAATACAGTTTGAAAAAAATTAAAATCCGTACAAATGCAAAAGATTCATATCTTTTAAGAAAAGAAACTGGATATCTATTTGTAGTTAGATGGTAAAATAAAATCAATTCATTGGATTTTATGGCAGGTGAAGGCTGTAATTTTATGGAGTCTTTAAAACAATGTGGTTCAGTGTTGGCATCTGTGATGCTTTACCAATTGTGTTCTTGTCAGCTTGAGTCTGCATTTAAATGTCTGTCTTTGTTGGTGTGAGCCTATTTCAGTGTTTGAAGTATCTGTTGTTAACGTTGTTTGCTTTATTTCTGGTCTGTTTTTTAATGTTTTTTTATACCTGTAAATATTTCTATTTTTACGTGCCAAAGAAAATAAACATACATAACTTTATTTTGTTTTGTTATAAATAAAACTGTTACAAGTTTGGTGACATGTGCTGTTTATTTTTATGAACACGATAGCACTGGAAACAAGCACATTGAGCTGTGAAGGGATTTCTCTCTCCCGGTGGCTTATCTAGTGAGTCCTATAGACCTGTAGATAAACACCTGTAGATGCTGCAGCTCCTTAAACATTGAAGTATGGGGGGAGGGCACTTCCTGTGTCAAGACTGGCACATCAGGGTAGTGGGCAATTGTTTAATTTTACTTTCTGGTTTTTGTTGGTTTATCCATAATTTGTTCTAGGTAACCCGCAGTGCCAGTTTAGCAATCTTGTCTTGCATTAGCTTATGTTTATCGTGAGCAATCTGTCTCTCCACTCCTTCAGCTTTAATAACTTGATGCATACAGTGATCCTAGTGAGTGTTTGCTTCATTGCAAGAATTGAAATCCATCCCTCAGTGCTTTGGGGATTGCTGATGAGCAAATTAGGGTTTGTTCTTGTTTTTAGGGTTTTGTGTTTAATGTTTTTTTTTTTTTAATTGTTAGTTTGGTTTGATTTTTGTTTGTTTTTTGTTTTCGAGGCAGGATTTCCCTGTGTAGCTCTGGCTGTCTGGGAAATCACTCTGTAGACCAGGCTGGCCTGACCTCAAGTCATTTCTAGTGGGATTACCTACAGGGAGAACTTGACACCTGAGACTCAGTATCATTCTGTACTGTTGAGACTTTAAGCATGAGCAGGGTTTTTTTTTTTCTGTTATATTTTATATTTTGGTAATTTTGATTTCCAAATGTCTCCTGAAGCTGGTGGTCTATTTCCCTCCCTTAAATTTGAGGAATTTTTACACTTGGATTAAATAGGTTTTCTGCATCATTAGTCTGTGCCTCAGCCTTTCAACAACACTGGGTCTCAAGATTTGGTTTCTCAGTTGGATCAAAGATGTCATAATTGCTTCCCCCAACTCTTAATGCTGCCTGACTAACTCCTGGGTCTGTAATTCCTGCTACCCATTCATCTTCTTGGTCTCACCTGTTGGAGGTGTCTTAGGGTTCCTGTTGCTATTGAAACACCAGAGCCAAAGACAACTTGGAGGAGAAAGTTTATTTCACTAAGTTCAGATTGGTTCATCAAAAGCAGACAGGTTTAAGGAGGAATCTCAGAGTTGTTTTGATTTGCATGTCTCTGATGACTAAGGATGTTGAACATTTCCTTAAGTGTCTTTCAGCCATTTTAGATTCCTCTGTTGAGGGTTCTCTGTTTAGGTCTGTACTCCATTTTTATTGGATTATTTGTTCTTTTGATGAACAATTTCTTGCCAAGATCAAAAACACTGATGACAACTTGTGCTGCAGAGGTTGTGGGGAAAAGGGAACACTCCTGCATTGCTGGTGGGAATGCAAGCTGGTACAGCCTCTTTGGATGTCAGTGTGGCGAGTTCTCAGAAAATTAGAAAACAGCCTTCCTCAAGACCCACTAATACCACTTTTGGGTATATATCCAAAGGATGTTCAGTCATGCCACAAGGACATGTGCTCAACTATGTTCATAGCAGCATTATTTGTCATAGCCAGAACCTGGAAACAAACTAAATTCCCCTCAACCGAAGAATGGATAAGGAAAATGTACATTTACACAATGGAGTACTACACAGCAGAAAAAAATAACATCTTGAATTTTACAGGCAAATGGATGGAGATAGAAAACATTATTTTGAGTGAGGTAACCCAGACAGACAATTATCATCACATGTACTCACTCATATGTGGTTTTTAAACATAAAATCAGCCTATAAATCACAATTTCAGAGAACTTCAACAATGAGGACACTAAGACATACATAGATCTAATCTACATGGGAAGTAGAAAAAGACAAGATCTCCTGAGTAAATGGGGAGCATAGGGACCTTGGAGGGATGGATGGGAGAGGCAGGGAGGGGAGCAGAGAAAAATGTAGAACTCAATAAAAATCAATAAATAAAAAAACAAAGCATACAGGCCAGGAACCTGGAGGCTGGAGCTGATGCAGAGGCCATGGAGGAACGTTGCTCACTGGAAAACAGCCCAGGGATGGCACCATCCACAGTAGGCTGGGCCCTTCCTCATCAGTCACTAACAAGATGCTCCACAGGCCTACAGCCCAATCATACACAGCACTTTCTGTTTTCTAAGCCAGCAGTTCTCACCCTGGGGGCAGGATACCCTTGGAGGACCAAACAACCCTTTCTTGAGTCACAAATCAGATATTTACATTACAATTCAACTAGCAAAATTACAGTTATGAAGTAGCAATAAAAATAGTTTTATGGTTGGGGGATCACCACAACAAGAAGAACTGTGTTTAAGGGTCTCAGCATTAGGGAGGTTGAGAACCACTGCTCTAAACTTAGCAGTCCCGCCACCCCTTTCTTGATCTCTAGTATGATTCTTTCCTTAGGATAGTATCTCCCCTTGGTTACTGAGACTTCTATCCCGTCATTTGAGGGAAGCCTCTAATTTAGTTTTTGAAGAAAATTTCAATATGTCTGTTATTTATTTCATTTTGTCTTTAACTGGACACAGGATTATCTGGGAAGAGGAAATCCCCCCCCACTCCCCCGAGAAAATGCCTCCATAAAATTGGCCTGTAGACACATCTTCAGAGAAGCATTTTCTTAATTACTGAGTGATGTGGAAGGCCCAGCCCACTATCATTCATGCCACCCTGTGTGCGCATTCCCAGGGTGTATAAAACAGCAAGCCGAGCGAGCCAAGGCGCAAACTACTATTTCTCCTCGGTCTTGGCTTCAGTTCCCGTACCCAGCTGAGTTGCTGCTCTGACTTCCCTTTATGAGAGAGGACCACTTGTCAACTGTGAGCTGAAACAAACCCTGTCCTCAAATTACTTTTGGTTGTGGGGTTTTATCGCAGATTGGAGATTAGCTTAGGCAGCTGCTTTTCAAAGACATATCAAGATGTTTTCCAAATCGGCACCATCTTCTTAAGAAATGTGCAATAGTTCCATTTATTTGGGATTCTTGTCAACACTACTATAGTTTTTGCCACTGTACTGGCTTGGCAATATAGCTAGTTCCTTCCTATAGTGCTCTTTTATATCCTATGACGGATGATTAGCATCTTTTCATGTTGCTTGGCTTCATTTTCCTTGGTGAAATGTGAACTTAAATGATTTATCTTTGCATTGCTTCCCTGCTAACTTTGGATGTTGATTCACTCTAGATATTTTTGTTGTTTTGTTTTTTGAGATAAGTTTCTCTGTAGCTTTGGAGCCTGTCCTGGAACTCACTCTGTAAACCAGGATGTCCTTGAACTCACAGAGATCTGCTAGTCTCTGCATCTTGAGTGCGGGGATTAAAGAGGTGTGCCACTACTACCTGGAGGTGTGGGGTGGTATATATTCTTGATCAAATTCTTTACACACCTCTGTCTTGTCTCTCAATTTGCTAGCACCTTAGAGGAGATGTTTTAACTTTTTAAAACTTGTTCTGAATGATGTCCTTTTAGAGATCATGCTTTTCTTGCTGCATCTAAGAAATGTCTAGTCTAAATACACAGTAGTTTTCTCCTATGTTCACGTTTAGAAGTTTTACATTATAAAACTTCTTCTTTTTTTGGGGGGGGGCTTGGGTGGGTAGAAGCATGCTCTAGAGTTTATATAAAGTACAGCTTTGAAGACAGCTTGGACCGTGTGGGACTGGGAGATTGAACTCAAGTAATTGGGGTTGGCAGCAAGCACCTTTACCTGCTTGAGCCATTTTGCCAATCCAGTTGTATACTTTATAATTTTTTATTATTTTATTTTATTACTTTAAAAAATAGCAATTGAAATTCCCACTTCCTCCACCCCCACCCCACCCCACCCCCCCAATCTTAAGAGAGGGCAAAGCACCCTGCCCTGTGGAAAGTCCAAGGCCCTCCCCACTACATCCAGGTTGAGCAAGGTATGCATCCAAAGAGAATAGGATCCCAAAAAGCCAGTACATGTAGTAGAGACAAATCCCAGTGCCATTGTCATTGGCTCCTCAGGCTGCCCCAACTGTCAACCACCTTCAGAGGGACTAGTTTGATCCCATGTTCGTTCATTCCCAGTCCAGTTGGAGTTGGTGAGCTCCCATTAGCTCAGGCACATTGTCTCGGTGAGTCTCTTGGGAATATACTCAAAAGATGCTCAATCATACTACAAAAGCATTTGTTCAACAATTTTCATAGCATCATTATTTGTAATAGCCAGAACCTGGAAACGACCTAGATGCCCCTCAATGGAAGAATGAATAAAGAAAGTGTGGCACATCTACACATTAGAGTACTACTCAGCGGTAAAAAACAATGACATCTTGAATTTTGCATGCAAATGGATGGAAATAGAAAACACTATCCTGAGTGAGATAACCCAGACCCAAAAATATGAATATGGTAAATACTCACTCATTAGTGGATACTAGCCATAAACAAAGGACATTGAGCCTATAGTTTATGATCCTAGAGAATCTAAGTAATAAGGTGAAGCCAAAGAAAAACATATATATCCTCCTGAAGATTGGAAGCAGACAAGATCGCCTGACAAAATTTGGGAGCATGGGAGCGGGGGTGGGGGGGGAGGAATAGAAGGAAGAGGAAAAGGGGAGGGTTGGGGAGAGCTTGAGGGAATGGGATAGTTGAGATGGAGCAAGGACAGATATGAGAGCAAGGAAAGAGATAATCTTGATTGAGGGAGCCATTATGGGGTTAGCAAGAAACCTGGCTCTAGAAAAATTCCCAGGAATCCACAAGGATGACCCCAGCTAAGACCCTAAGCAATAGAGAGGGTGCCTGAACTGGCCTTGCCCTGTAGTCAGACTGATGATTATCTTTTGTTTTGTTTAGTTTTTTGTTTGTTTTTTTTGTTTTTGTAATTTCTCTTTTTTTGATATTTCATTTGCATTTTATTATTTTCCATGATATTTATTGAGCTCTACATTTTTCTCTGTTCCCCTCCCTGCCACTCCCCTCCCTCCTTCAACCCTCCCCCAAGGTCCCTATGCTCCCAATTTACTCAGGAGATCTTGTCTTTTTATACTTTCTACTTCCCATGTAGATTAGATCTATGTAAGTCTCTTTTAGTGTCCGTATGTATTGTTGTCTAAGTTCTCTGGGATTGTGGTTTGTAGGCTGGTTTTCTTTGCCTATGTTTAAAAACCACCTATGAGTGAGTACATGTGATAATTGTCTTTCTGTGTCTGGGTTACCTCACTCAAAATAATGCTTTCTAGTTCCATCCATTTTCCTGCAAAATTCAAGGTGTCATTATTTTTTTCTGCTGTGTAGTACTCCATTGTGTAAATGTACCACATTTTTTTTATCCATTCTTCGATCGAGGGGCATTTAGGTTGTTTCCAGTTTCTGGCTATGACAAACAAAGCTGCTATGAACATAGTTGACCACATGTCCTTGTGGCACGATTGAGCATCCTTTGGATATATACTCAAAAGTGGTATTACTGGGTCTTGAGGAAGGTTGTTTCCTAATTTTCTGAGAAATCACCACACTGACAGCCAAAGGGGTTGTACCAGCTTGCATTCCCACCAGCAATGCAGAAGTGTTCCCTTTTCCCCACAACCTCTCCAGCATAAGTTGTCATCAGTGTTTTTGATCTGGGCCATTCTTACAGGTGTAAGATGGAATCTCAGAGTTGTTTTGATTTGCATTTGTCTGATGACTAAGGATGTTGAACATTTCCTTAAGTGTCTTTCAGCCATTTTAGATTCCTCTGTTGAGAGTTCTCTGTTTAGGTCTGTACTGATTTTTTTTATTGGATTATGTGTTTTTTTGGTGTCCAATTTCTTGAGTTCTTTGTATATTTTGGAGATCAGACCTCTGTCTGATGTGGGGTTAGTGAAGATCTTTTCCCGTTCTGTAGGCTGGCGTTTTGTCTTGTTGACTGTGTCCTTTGCTTTACAGAAGGTTTTCAGTTTCAGGAGGTCCCATTTATTAATTGTTTCTCTCAGTGTCTGTGCTGCTGGGGTTCTATTTAGGAAGTGGTTCCCTGTGACAATGCGAACCTTATAGAAGAGAAAGTGGGAAGTACACTTGATGAATATCTTAAACATCACCATAGAACCTTCATCCAACAACAGATGGAAACAGAGACAGAGACCCACATCGGAGCACTGGACTGAGCTCCCAAGGTCCAGTTGAAGAGCAGAAGGAGGGAGAGTATGAGCAAGGAAGTCAAGACTGCTTTATAATTTTATGTTTGGAGTCTATGACTAGTCTGGAGTTTAGGATGGTGGGAGGAGTGTATTGAAATGGGTACTCATTTGTCCCAGCACTGTTTGCTGACACATGTCCTTTGTCTACTGGAATGCCTCTTGGATTCAACACCACTCTGGTAAGTTTTATAATCTGACAATGGCAGCTTTTTAATCTTTTTCTGGACATTTTCCAAGTTATGTCACCTATTGTGTTTCTACATAAATCTTATCTGTTTATCAGTTTTTATAGAAACACATTAGTTTTGATTGGGTTTGCAGGGACCATATTAATATGCCGAGTACTCTAGTGGATTTGTATTAAGCAAATTTGTTTCTCTTATTCCAGTCTATAAACCTTTAGAAGATGCCTTTTGCTTCTTGATGTGTGTGCGCATGTGCGTGTGTGTGTGTGTGTGTGTGTGTGTGGCATATCTTATAGGCTAAAATAGGCAGTTCAGCAGAAATGCTGGTGTTGCTTCCGTCATGTCCCAGATATTAAAGAAAACATAAAGAACAATGTTATCTGTCATTTTTTTTCATGCGTTGCCTCCATTTACCTGATGCTCCTCTGTGTTGATTTTTGTCAGTATTTTTCCCTTGCAAACATGGTCATGTTGCATATGGGTGACAAGGTTACCACAAATTAACCTTTATTTTCTAGTGTTAAAACAACCTCCCTTTCCTAGGATTCAGACCACTTGGTCACAATATTTATTTACATTATTGGATTACATGTGTATGTATGAGTGCCTAGGTGTGTGTGCATGTGTGTGCACACTGTGTGTGCATATGCACGTGGGTGTGTTGAGAAGTGCCACGCTTGTATGCATAAGAGATATTGACTTGTAGCTTCTTACAGTGTCTGAGACATAGTCCCTGTTTGCAGTTTCCTGGATGTTCATGTAAAATTGGAAGGCTCTCTTCCTTTGTTGTTATCTAGAAATCCAGAAAGCTGCATGGATCTGGAAAAGTGTTTATGCGTGTGTTTCAAATTAGAAACAAGACTCTTCAGGTCTCCATTTTTATTCACTTCTCTTTGAATAAGTTCATTATTCAAGTACTTTTCCCAGGAACAATAATTACTGAATTGGTTAGCGTGGCCTGGTCAGAATGGTCCCTGTAGCTGGAATTTTGCAGCATAATTTGGTCTCCACTCACTTGGGTGTGCTGGGACGATGACAGCTCTGCCCTCCTCTCAGCGACGCGGTACACACTGTGTACACATTTGCTTGTTCAGAGGAAGCCGGAGGGCTAGCTTAAAGCTCACGGAAGCTTCTTGTAACACCCAGTTGACCCAGCTCTTTGAATTGAACCTAGATAAAATCTAGATCGCAAGATCCCATAATTGGTGTGCGTTGGAGTAAGAACACACGTGGCATTCAGAAGTGACTGGCCTTGGCCAAGCAAAGTACAAGCTGGGAGTTCAGCTTGGCAGTGCCTTCCTACCTGGCTCCTCTGATCAAACCAGGGAGAAGCCTGTGTTCTTCAGTGTCTGTGCCTACACATCCAGCTAGAGCGGGAGGTGGATGAGTATATTGTGTCGCTTTGGGATAACCTTTCGCCCATAGGTACAGAGGTACAGATTTGCTGAGGCCTTTCTCCTCATGAAGATAGTTTCGGCTTAGCATTTAGCAGTCCTGTGTTAACTTGTGTCTCAGATGCTGGAAGCGATACGTGAGTGTTCCTGTAAAACTCCAGTGTGCCCATATGCATTGCTCTTTTTGGTTTTGTTTTGTTTGTTTGTTTGTTTTTAGTTTCTCAAGACGGGGTTTCTCTGTGTAACCGCCTTGACCGTTCTATAGACCAGGCTGGCCTCAAATTCACAGAGATCCGCCTGCCTCTGTCTCCTCAAAGCTGGGATTAAAAGCAGGAGCCATCACTGCCTGGTGCCTTGCTCTTTCGTGGGTGTTCTCAACCTCAGTGCTGCCCATTTCATGTAATCAAATGCTCTCTTCACAGATTAGTCCTGAGTTCAATTTACCATGCACCAACGCCCCTGTTGGGAGTGCATTGGCTGTTGGGTACGAAGACATGAGTGTTTGCAGGACTCTTTCTAGGAAGCTTGTTATGCCTTTTCACACAACTCGAGGGCTGCTATAAACGCTGACTATATGAAAGCCAATTTTAACAGTTTATCCGCTTAGAGTCCCACCCTTGACTACAATAAGGCATTGTTGCCTTTTCCTCAACTTCTACTTCAACATTTTAAACACATGGCCACGAGATGGCGCTCTTTCAGCACCGTCCTGTGACTTGAATGTAAAAGAAAAAGGGATGGAAGAATATTATTGCTTTTCTATTCAATTTATGTTGCCAAGATTAGAAAATCGAGTACATATATATTGCGATGTTAGGATAATTATATTTTAAACAGTTTAACTTTTGATTTCAGACTTCTGCTCACTGTTTGAAAGCATCATTCCTTACAAAGTGCAGCTCTATGCCAACCTGTGTGGAAGTTGCGTGTAGTTAGAGGACATTTGAATCACAGCTCACCCAAGTCCAAAGTGAGATGCGTTATGAATGTAGCATGCGCTGCAGATATTAGAAACCCGAACTAAACAAAAAAAAATCATCTGGACAATTTGACTACTGATGGAAATAACCATGCATTAAGTTTACTGGGTAATTAAAACACTATGAAGTTCACCCAAGTTACAGAGATGTCTTTTCTGGTACCTTAAGTGATGTGTCAAGATAGAGGACCATAACACTCAGAGCTCAAGTTGTTGTTTGTTTATTAAAAGAAATCCTTTTATTTAATAGATATGTAGGTGAGAGGACATTTGCTGGAAAAAAAAATTAAAGGATCTTTTCAGACCCTGGAGGCTAAATATTCACTATGTTTTGTTGATGTGATTCTTAGTTGCAAATATTTAAAAGGCAACTTTATTCATAACCGAATATGAGATGTAGTCAGACACTAGGTACACCAAAACATCCCATCTTTACTTATATGCGTATGTGTTTGTGCGTGGGGAAAGGTGACAAGAAGAGAGCACCAGGTCCCCTGGAGCTGGGGTTACAGGAAGTGTGAGCCACCTGGCATGGGTGTTGGACTTGAACTCTGGTCCTATGCGAGAGCAGTGGCCACTCTCAACCGCTAATCCATCTCTCCAGCCCTACAATGCACTCATTTCTCCTGTGCTCCTGTGATACAGTGATGGCACCTGATCCCTCGTCATCAGATGTCTGCGGTTCAGCCTCTGATTGTCTCACTATTTAACCATGGACACGATTTTTTTTTTAAATTTTAACATGAGTAAGCTTCTGTTTTCATATCATAAAGAAAAAGGAATACTGACTAACTGATATTATTAACACAATGATTAAATTAGAAAACACAGGAGAAACACTTAATTGTGGCATAAATATCTAGATGGAACTATAATACCAGTTTATCATGCTCAGAATGTTAATTCTTAAGTATATCTTGTTAGTTATGATAGTCAAAATGAAGGAATCCTTCCCAACAACTCTGTGACTTTTGTCGCCAAAATAATCACGTGTTAAGCTTTCTATCATCTTTGTTACTGTGCGACTGTAAACTAAAAAACTTTTTGTCCTCAATATGGAGACAAGAGAAAACAGACTTACTGCCGGCATAAAAGTGTTGTTACAGGATGGTGCTAATGAACCTTTAAATACCTTCGGAGTGTTAATGTAGACATTTAAAGTTATTCATCTGTCCATATTTAGAACATCTATTGAGCACCTTCTGTGTACTCTGTGTACAATGATGTCAGTTGTCTGGGTAATGTCAAATGCAGAGCCTGTGTTCGAGTTCCATCAGAGAACTTGGTTTTAAGACCTCCTAAGAGTTAATAAGAGATGACTTAGGTGTCCTGCCACACTGGCTAAACCTTTCTAAGTAGAAATGTTTCAGTTGTATTAACGACTGACTTCCTTGCTCTAGAGGATGGATTAGAAGTGCTGGCAGTGAGTGGAGTTGATTGTAGGAGGACAGATAAGAAAGCACTATGGAATCAGACCACTGGAGAACTGATATTCTAGACCCAAGGTGGAGGGGAGAATGTCCTTTCTCTCCAGAAGCAGACTCTAAGGCCACAGACACAGAAGCAGTATCTATGCCATCCCTATATTCTGGGGAGATGTAGTTGGAAAAAGATAGGGGATACTTTTTACCCAAAAAGAGAAATTGAGGGTAACAGTTTCTTACCACTACAAGGGATAGCAACAGTTTTTCTGGAGTCCGCTGGCCCACATGAAATCGGGTATTGGCATTGCCCAGATTAAAGGACAGAGGGGAGAGGGGACTGTATGGCCCTTCCCACCCTTCCTCATTTGTCAGAGCACAGGAAATGTATCTCTCTTGGGGACTTCATGTGAAACCCTGTGTTATTGCCAGTTTGACCCGTTGGTGTTAGACTAATATAGCCTGGTAAGTGAAGAGCTGGGATCGTTTAGTACACACATGGTTCTTCCTGGAGAGCTGCCAGTACGGCAAACAGAATGCCAGTAAGGGCTAGGGGGGCTTCATCCGGTAAACACATCAGCCTTGTGAACTCCAATGGGATAAGGAAGAGTACACAACATTTCTTTTTACCAATCCATTCCTAAGGGGCAGTATGCTGTAGATGCAGGACCATGTCTTTTCAATACTGACAAAAACTGTTTTATTGAGAATTATTTCTAGTAAAATTTGAAGTGTTACAATGGTACCTCATTGCCTTTCCCTTCGGCGGTCTGGAGGCTTTGCCTATGTAGCTAGATCTCGAGGGATCTGTGTTGTGTGAGGTGCTTGGAAACACTCTTTATATTCTTAAATGTTGTTCCTAGATTTTCCTCTCGTTTTTCTAAGTATTCACACTCTTGAAGAGCTGAGAATGTGGGTGAACTTGCTGTTTCCCCTTCAGGTTGTACTGAATGGTCTCTTTCCCATACTGTCCTTCTTTGAATTTCCACCAGAGGGCAGAAGCAATCCATCTAATCCCCAGCTTGCAGCTATCTTCGTCACTGTTTCAGATGAGACTTTGTGGGTTTCAAAGTTTAGAATTTCATCGCTCCGAGGAGTTGTTGTTGAGGGTACCCAAAGCCAAGCTCTGAGTTAGAACACCACTCTGCTTTCCAGCCTTTCCGCGCCATGGAGAATTTCTCTGGTTTTTCTCTCCGAGTAGCGGTGTTTTCATCCTGATAAAACATGCCTTTTGGGTGGCTGTGAGGATTAAACAAGTTTAGACACATGGCAAGCGCTTGAAGCCAAGCTTGGTGCGCAGTACTCTCTATGCAAGGAAGAGTCCCTGTGGAGTTCATGGAAATGAAGGTTCTGTATTCCCTAGGGGCTACCTAGAAAACAGCAAAGAGTAGAGATGCTCAATAAAGCTACTTGTTTTGGGGGTCAGGCGCAGCATGAGGGTCTACTTGTTTTGGGGGTCAGGCGCAGCATGAGGGTCTACTTGTATGTATTCTTTCTGCCCACTTTACCTTCTACCTAGAAGGTAAACTATTGCCCTTGTTCATTGATTCTTATGTTAAAAGAATGCCCAGTACATTTTAGGTTCTCAATAAATCTTAAAACAAACAAACAAACAGAAGATATCAACTCACTGCTAGACTTTTGATATCAATGCCTCCCATAACCACAAAGATTAGCTTTGTCCCCAGTCCATAACACGACTGGGAGAAGGTGGGATATTTAGTAGGAAGGGCTTAATGGGAGGAAGCTAGGCCATTGGAGTCGTGTCTTTTAAGGGGATATTGAGACTTCCCTTTTGTTTCCGAGCTGCCATGGGGAGGTCTGCTGTGCATATTCTGTACTTTTCCAGAGCAACAGGGTTGAGTGACCATGGAATGAAACCTCTACAACAATGAATCAAAATAAGCATGTCTTCTTCTAAGTTTATTTTCTCAGGTATTTTTCATAGTGATGGAGAGTTAGCTCACGCATCTACGTTTACACATAAGAACACAGCTCTCCCAGGTCACAAAAATAAGTGGAGTTTATTGCTCCTTAAGCCAAATCTATTTCATCCTAAACCCCATCCTTTCCTTACCCTGAAGAAAGACCCAGGAGCTCGAGGCAAATGAGCATCTGATGCAGTTTCCCGACTGCCCTGCCTGGCTGAGTCTTCATACTGTTTAGGAGGAAGGAGGTGGGGTATTCCTTGTAGTGATACTTTCTGAGGTTCGTTTCCACCAGGGTTTAGAGGGTACAGAGGAAAAATTTAACTTTGGGCGTTAGGTTGCTCAAGTCTAATGACTATTCCTAACTCAGGTTTTTCACAAAAGTATTTCTCAGCATCATCCATAACCAAATGCATCAGTGAAATATAAGCAAAAATTAAACCCTTTTAAAAAACTGCTGGGGGCCTGGAGGGATGGCTCAGCTGTCAAAGGCTAGGCTCACAACCAAAAATATAAGAGTTCAGTTCCCAGCACCCACAGCTGTCCCTCCAGGTACCATTAGAAAAAAAAAAACTGCTGGGAAGCTGAAAATGGTGGTTAACATACGTCTGTAATCTCGGCACCCAGGAAATTGAGACAGTAAGGTTACGAGTTTGAGGTCAGCCTGGGGTATGCAGTAAGTTTAAAGCTCACCTTGGCTATATCCAGAGAGACAACTAACTCATGAAGGAGGAGGAGGAAGGGAGAAAAAAATTAAAATTCATGTTTTGGGAGAGCAGAATTGCTGGATCACGGCCCATGATCCATTTGTGCTTGTTGGATGCCTGTGAGCTGCAGACCGGAAGCTGATAACTATGGCTGAAGAATCCTGGTGCTTTGGTACATACTGCCTGCTCTGCTGGCCCAGAAAGCCAGCATCCTCCGGGAACTTGCTAGGAATACAGTCTCATTCTAGACCTAAACAATGGGAAAGGGGCGCTTTAATACATGCCTGGGCCATCTGACGAAGGCTTGAGCAGCCCCAATGAGCCGAGGACAAACTGCAGAAAGCAGTTGTGTAAGGGCTGATCCCCTTTAACTAAGAAACAGCCATCTTAGAGTGTTTCAAAAGAAGCACTGTGTTGGGAGAATGCTTATCCTGAGCACCATTAAATGTCAAAGGGGGATCCATGGGGGAGAATGGAGCTCTGGGTGGTTGTATAGAAAGAGAAGTGCAAATGTATCTATTTTCTCTTGCTAGAGACTTAACACTCGTGCCACTAAGTTTCTGCAGTTTTGCAGGGAAATTTCTCGTGTGGCTTGCTTGTATGAGAGGTCTGTCTTCCCATTATTTATAGGCATCTGTCAAGACTGCATTCTGCTCTATGCATGAATCATCAAGACGTGTTTCTTAAAGCCAAGCTGGAGGCGAGAAGCCAGGCAGAAACCCATGGAACTGTCATTCTGCCGGACGGATGTCTCAGCTTGGGTTATAAAACGCCTCTGCGCAGGGAAAGTCAAAGAAACTGGAAGTGATGTTTGCATATACGGTTCAGTCCCATGGAGATACACGGGGAAAGTGTCGCTGCCTAGAGCATTTTGTATATGTATATACATTGCGTATACATTTGTACAAATACCCACTTATTAAATGCATATTATACATGCATTCATTTATACGCACCATTTTAATGGTATTTTTATATGCCGCTTTAAATGCACATAGTTTTTTTTATAATATTTGTGTTTTATTATGCCTTTTCAAAAACTTTGTAGTGGTAGCATATAACCTGCAAATGTTTGTGTATGAGTGTTTGTGTGTGTATGTGAATGTCGGAGTATATGTGTGAGTATATATGATTGTGTAAGTGTATAAGTGTGTATGAGTGTGAGTGTGTGAGTATGTATGTGTATGAACATGTGTGTATGTGTGTGAGCTGTGTGACTATGTGTGAGCATGAGTGTGATTGCGTGTATGTGTGTGTCTGTGAATGCATACAGATCCTTTGTAATCACTCTTTCTTTCTGGCTGGTTGTTGTCACAGGACTGGGGGTCGGCCCAGCCTCTGCACACGCTGAACACACACTTTACCCTCGAGCTCCATGTCAGCCTTGTGAAAACTTATAACACAGAAAGCTAGCAGACTGGACTGTCTCAGCCGCAGGTGCATAGGCCAGCAATACTAAAATTGTGACAGGGTCTTACTAGTGTAAGAACAATAGGAGCAGCAAAGCAATTTCTTTCAAGAGTTTAAAGATTTTCTTTCATTAACTTCTCTGCAGATTTTTGTTTGTCTGCAAAACTGAAGTCTTCCATTTGAGAATACAAACCAGATTTCTGTACTTGGATAGGGATTTGTACCACTCTGACTTGAAATGAACCCATCTGAAAAATAAGATATTATGTTTCTCTCTTCTCTCTCTCTCCCTCTCCCTTACTATGGAGCCCTGGCTGTACTGGTACTAGTTACATAAAACAGGCTGGCCTTAGACTCACAGAGATCTGCCTGCCTCTTCCTCTGCCCCTGGAGCGCCATGATTAAAGGCATGTCCCATCGTGCCCTGATGAGACAAGTTCTTTAGTAACCCAAACTTGCTGGCCTTGCATGCTTTATGTGGCAGATGGTAACCTTGACTATTTAGGCTGCCTGTTTTTGCCTCTCATGTCTGGGATACAGGCACGTTCCACTATGCCTGACTTTTGCTTTGTCTCTTAAATTATCTTTGATGTGGTTAAAACCCCAAAGGGTAGAGTTTTATTACTTCCAAATCTCTATGAATTCACACAGAGTTAGAGATTTGACATCTGTGGTGCTTTGTTCTTCCTTCAAACCACAGCTGATTGAGCAACAACACAAGCTTGCTCCTTGCACCCTCAAGAACGTTCCTCTTTTGGCAAAAGAAATAGGAAGAAAACCAAACAGCTTGCCAGTTGCTGCAGGCCGTTCACCGAAAAAAAAAAAAAAAAAAAGAGCTGTGCTTTCTTTAACTTGGCTTTTTGTACTTCAGGTTTCATCCTGCAGAGAAAAGTGTGTGTGTGTGTGTGTGTGTGTGTGTGTGTGTGTGTGTGTGTGTGTGTGTGTAAATATCTAAATCATGTTTCTTTCTTGTTGATGCTCAGGAAAGTCAACTGCAGAGCTGCATTCTGTCTTACCTGTACTTAGCGAGTCCCAAAGCTGCTTGGAAGTGTAAGCTCGTGTCAAGCAAATCATGACAGGATGGATGACTCAAAGGCAGCTGTGTAGCCTGGGTGACACCTCAGAAGAGCTGCGTTCTTGGAGCTCCTGCATGACTGCAGACAGCTTGGCTAGTTAGAGTCTCTTCTTCCTTAGCAATTGTTCCTCTTTAGAGAAGAGACTCAGGAATCTTATTTCAGGAGTTTCCTGAGAGTTGTAAATTTCATTTACTTCCTGAGCCTTCTAAGTTGGTTTTGTTTTTGTTTTTGTTTTTTTGATTTTAGGAGGGTGTTTCAAGACAGGGTTTCTCTGTGTAGCCCTGGCAGTCCTGAAACTCACTCTGTAGACCAGGCTGGCCTTGGACTTACAGAGATCTGCCTGTCTCTGCCTCTTGAGTGCAGGGATTGAAGGTGTGCTCCACCAACAACTGACTGAGCTTTCTAAGTTTACTTTCAGCCCTAATAAACCTCTCTCCTTGCTTCAAGAGGGGAGGGTTTCAATTTGGGAAAAAAGCTGTTCCAGCTATCCTGTTTTTAGGGATTCTGCCCCCCATTTTGGATAAGCTCATCCCTGGGCTGAGGGAAGCTGAAGCAGGATTCAATACCCTCTATGTGGTGAGGAGAATGGGGAATCTGAGGTGTTGGAATTTGAAATTGGACTCAGTACCCAAGGAAATCCATTATTTCAGGGTTCACCATGACTTCCTGAGTAATAAGCATAAACTCATTTGTAGCTGAGGGGAAAATCACAAACTGCTATATATCAAATCTCACTTAAAGATAATTAAAAGGTTCTATGTAAATTTTAATTCTCCATATTCATTATTTTTCTCTTATTAGTTTTGCTGGCGAGTCTGTAGAACAGTGATTGGCAATTTCTTAGGTTTGGAATTTGAGCTGAAGAATGGGGAGAAAGCCTCTTGTGTTCGGACTGCATACTTCCCAAGCACCCAGCAGTGAAGTGATTTCCATGTGCTGTGTACTACAGGAAGCATGTACTGAGTTAGGGGTTGCTGGGACCAATAAAAGACAAACTGTGATTTGATTGGCTCCCCCCATTAATATCTAATTTCTTTGAGTTGTGTGTTAATATTCTCATTTTACTTAAAAATCTTTCTCCTGGGGTTGGACAGATGGCCCAGTGGTTAAGAGCACTGGCTGCTCTTCTAGAGGACCAAGGTTCAATTCCCAGCACCCATATGGCAGCTCACAACTGTCTGTAACTCCAGTTCCAGGGGATCTGACACTAATGCAAATAAAATAAAGTTAAATAATTTTTTTTCTAAAAAATATTTCTCCTGAACTATTTTTTTTTCTGACTCAGTCCAGGATTCTCAGTAAGATGGCTTTCTAGAGAAGCTGTGACTGATTATGGAGAGTTGTCATAATTTCTTTGATTGTGTTTCCTAGCATCTTCTTTACATTTCTCAGCTGTGGGAGAGACAATGCCTCCTTTGTGGACTTGGCTGACTTTCCGGTGCTCAGTGTTTGGACATTTCCCACAATTCCTTCAGGCTGCTTCTCCACCTGATGGACCTGCAAGACATCATGGCTTGCCTCAAGTTATTATCTTCCCAGTCTCCTTGTGGTAGGCTCTCTGCCACATCAATTCCACACTCACAGACATCATTAAGAGCAGACCATGGGGCTGGAGCGATGGCTCAACAGTTAAGAGCCCTGGCTGAGTTCAATTCCCAGCAATCACATGGTGGCTCACAACCACATGTAATGAGATCTGGTGCCCTCTTCTGGCTTTCAGGCATATGTGCAGGCAGGACACTGTATGCATAATAAATGAATCTTTAAAAAAAAGAGCAGATCACCTTTGCCTTCTCTCAATATCCTGTATATACATTTTTTGTGGGTCTATCCTCCCATACCTTAACCAAAATTATGATTTATTTAATTAAAAGCTTGATTCTTGTGGATCCACTAATGATCACATCACTGAATCCAAGTCCGAAATACCTCTCCTAGGAAGCTACTATGCTGGGTGTCAGAGATGTAACTTTAATTGAATCGAATTACCCTTGAGAGTAAAACCTTCCATACCTTTACCCAGAGAAGCAAAATGATGTGCCATTCCTCCCTAGAATAGCTTCGGGATGACACTGTGAAGGACTGGTGTTATTGGGTGACTAACTTTCATAGGACCTGAGAGTCTCGGGGCAGCATGCAATCTTAAATGGATTTTAGCCTCATTAACTTCTTGACAGACACACAGCTATGTGCACATGGAACATCTGTCATGAGGATTTTCTGCTTTACTCTCAGAGGCTGAGCTAGTTTTGTCATCTAACGTTGGACTGGCCTCTATATTTACAGGTCTTAGTTAAGCACTTTAAGGGAGCAAACTTATTGAATCCATTCCATCCCTTGGCTGCTGTCCGCCCCCCTCTCCCTAACCAAAACTTTAAACTACTTTAAGATAGGTTCTCTTTAGAATTGCAAATGTTTATTTGAGGATCCACAGAGACTAAGTTACTTAGGATCAAATCTATCTGACACGGATGAGGCTGGAATGTAAAGTCTTCCCAGCAGCTTCATCTTGGAGCTTTGTGCTTAGTTCACCCTTACCACTGACTTTCCAATTCAAGATCTACCTGGAATCACATGATATTAAGTACTGCAGTAAACTTAAGATAAAGCGTCTTGCCTTTTGAAAACTTTTCTATTTGCCCTCATTGCTAAGTGAAAAAAGATAACACAGCTTGTGGAATAAAGTTTGGACTGATGAGAAGATATTTAGGGAATAGAAACCTGTGTTTATACCTCTTAAATTATGTCTCTAAAACCCCAATGTCCATCTCCTTAATCTATGACTAAGACTGACCTTTATACAGAATATCGGCTTCTTTGCTCTCTGCCCCTGGAGCTATTGACAGCCGTCTCAAATGAGAGGGAAAAAAATAAAAAGCACTACGCCTGCTATGACGTGGAAGTGAGTCACAGGAAGATGAAGAATGAATCTGTTTCAAAATGTCCATTATATTTAGAATAATCTACCTTTCATCATAGAGAGTGTGTGGACAGAAATGTTATTACAAAATCACATTCTTTAATGCACTGTCAGAATCTTGCAAGTGAGGGCACTTTAACAAGATTGCAAGAGAAGACCATATCAGAGATGAAATGATATTTTAAATGTGATTTAGCATCATGCAATTGGCTTTCATGCTGGGAATATCTGCATTTTGCACATACATATGCATCCGTTTAGGGGAAGTAATTTGTATTTCTCATCGTTCCCTGTAGAAACAGTATCTACTCATTTTGTTTCAAGTTTATCTTAAGTACTTATGATTCATCTTTAAATTCACTTGGGAATTATTTAGGAAAAAATCTTCTGTTGTATGACATCATTGACTTGAGAGATTTATAAAGTAAAGCACTACTAACGAGAGATTATTGATGATGTTGAAATGCTAATCACATTATCCAAAGTGACAGGTTTATTCAGGCAGACTGAACATTTCAAGAATGACTTAGATCTGTGTATTTATTATAAGATAATACAACTGAATAATTTGATCCTTAGGGGACACTGCAGCTGGAGAAAGCATTTCTTTTAAATTCTGGAACAGTCTTCATAGTTTTCCTTAATTATGATACAATACCAACATGCATTAATTAAATCATCCTATTATCTCAGAACGCTCATGATGTTTACACAATTAATAAAATGATAAAAACTGAAAAATATCAAGTGGGCTAGATTGACCAAATGCTGTGAAAGTCATTATTCATAACATCTAACTTATTTGTCAAAATATTATTTTCCTCTCATTCTGAGTTTTGGAAGTTGACTCATTTTCAAAGTATACATTATGCATTGCTATTTTAAGGATTTCTTTTTTAATTTTGAAAATTCACTTAGTTTTTATTTTATGGGTGTTTTGGCTGCATGTATGTCTATGCACCATGTGTGTGATGCTCACAGAGGTCAGGGGAGGACACTAGATTCTCTGGAACTATAACAGACGGTTGTGAACCTCCATGTGAATCCTAGGAATTGAACCTTGATCTTCTGGAAGAACAGCCAGTGCTCTCAACTTCTGAGACATCTCTCCAGCCCCAAATATTTCTTGCAATGTTTAAATTAGTTTTAAAAAAAGCAAGAACAGTCTTTTATTTAAAGGCATTTGAGAACACTGATGAGGCAGGGCTAGGGCATCATCAACTAGCTACAGGTTAACTGTAACAGGAGAGCAGGTCCTTTGTTTGTCCTGGTCGCCTAGCTAGCTTACACCCAAAATAACCACACAGAAACTGTATTTGTTTAAACAATGCCTGGCCCATTAACTTTAATCTCTTATTGGCTAACTCTCACATCTTGATTTAACCCATTTCTGTTAATCTGTATATCACCATAAGGTGGCTTACCAGGAAAGATTCAGCATGTCTGACTCTGGCAGCTCCATGGCGACTCTCTCTGACTCTGCTTCCTACCTCCCAGAATTCAGTTCTTCCTTCTCTGCCTACCTAAGTTCTGCCCTATCAGGCCAAGCAGTTTCTTTATTGATTAACCAATGTAAGCAACACATAAACATAAGGCCCTCCTACACCAGTTAATCTTCTCTAGACATGTGCCTTCTGAATTTAGAGAGTTTAGAAGTGAGGCTAGAGTGGAGGATAGAAACATGCAGAGTCCATGACAGCATGTGTTGATCATTTATTTTTTTCATTCACGAGACAATTATACATGAGGTGCTGGACTCTGTTAAGCATAGAAGATCCATGATGTGGGATGTACTTCTGTATATGTGTTGCTTTATTGGTTGATGAATAAAGCTATTTTGGCCAATGGTTAAGCAGAGCAAAGTCAGACGGGAAATCTGAAAAAGAGATATAAAGAGAGAGTAGGCAGAGTCAGTTTACAAATCCATCCTTGAAGAAGGCAGAAGCAGGTCTTTCTCTCGTAGAGTCCAGAATGGAATGAAGCAGAAATAATAAAGTATAATCAATCTTATAGAAATGTTTTTCTATACCATACCCAATAATGAGTAGATACCAGATTCATTTACATTGTTGCAATTTTCCTTGTTGGTCTCTGTGATATTCTGTGTGATCCCATTTACACACCACACACACACACACACACACACACACACACACACACACACACACACTGGCTGACAGGAGCTGCAGGCAAGGTAGTGGTAACTTGTATGTCAGTGAATACAGAACACCGGCTATGCTTCTTGCCAATCCCTTGCATTTTGTTGGAGTGGTAGAAAATATGCTATCTCAGCAATGTTAATTAGAAGGCTTTGTGCAGAAAAAGGACTTGGTTAGACTAATCTTACAGTAGATCTCACCAACTGCTTTATGTAGAACGGGATGGGCTAGTGTTCGTTTTTTTTTTTTTTCTTTCTGGTGTTAAATTACAGTTAAAGGCCCAGAAAAATTGTCCAAAAATTATCTTTCAAAAAAACACCCAAACCTGTGTTTCTTGGATAATTAGAAATAAGATTGAGTTTTCTGAAGGCTCATAAAATTAGGCTTCTGAAAAACTAGAAATTCTGAGAAGAAAGAAAACAGTACTTAAATTAACCAACAACTGTCACTAGTTGTTTTAACAAGTCCAGATATTTAATGTTTTCCTTCATATTCTACACTGTGTTGGGCATTGATTATGGCTAAATAAAATAGATATGATGCTTCCTCTCATAAAACTTGGAGTCTGTATGCTCTGAATCTAGAGGTGAATTTCTGTTCAGGGCTAGGCATTGAATGTAGGGTCTGTTACATGTTGGGCAAGTATGACCAAACTTTATTGACCCTCCTTTTATCATGAGGCTGATCTGAGGAAGTTGTGGTGCTCTGAACTCATTCTGTGCCACATGTAGTTCATGAATTTTCCATCTTTCTGCCCCTGCCTGCTAAGTAGCTAAGATTTCAGGCCTGTATTACCAAGCACAGCTAGGATTGCATACCTTCAATGAATTTGTGCTAAGCTACATAAACACTGTGCTTTGTAGTGGTCCTGTCTTTCTTTTCCAATCCTAAAATCCTTAGCTACTGGAGTCACTTCTCCCCCCTCTCTCTGTCTGCATTACCTCATTCCCTCAGGGGTAATGTTCCCATCTGTTCTGGGAACAAGCCCGGCATGGACACCAAGATCCTCCGGCGCCAGCAGCTCCTAGCCCGGTTTCTCTTGAACTGGCCTCAGTACTGCGAGTCTTGTTGCCTGTGGTTTTTCATCTGTGCTGCAGTAGTTAGAACTGGAATCTGATGCAGCTGTCCCGCCCCTGCCCTCACCTACACCATCATCAGTATTTCTTTGCTCTCTGCTGGTTTGCACCGCTTCAATACCACAGGAATGATTGGTGGCTTTGCCAGCAATTGCAGTGCAAATTGTTATCTGTCAGATACGAGGTCTTGTCCTGAGGCCTAGCTCACACCACTTATTTCATACCTGGCCTTTCTGTCATGAACACATTTTAATTATGGATATGCCTTCTATGCCTATAGGTCAGCAGGTCTGTCTGGAGTAATAATTATGAACCCAACTATTGACAGAGGCTGATAGCTTCTATCGTCTGTGCATGTATTGTGGGTGTGCGTGTATGTGCCTCTGAATGGTAGCAGGATGTCGATGTTGGGAGTTTTTCTCAGTTGCCCTCCATTCAATATATCGAGGCTGTGTTCTTCACTTGAATCCAGAGGTCGCCAATTTGGCCATTTTATTTACCTAGCTTGCTCTGGGGTTCTTTTGTCTAGGCTTACAGGCACGTCACCACACCCACTTGGGATTTAACTGAATGTTGAGGCTTTGAATGCCTTTTCTTATGCTTGCATAGCACATACCTTACCTGATATGCTGTCTCCCCAGGCCTGTGTTAACTTAAACTATTTTTTTTGTAGTCAATTTTTTCTTAATTTCATACACTTAAGCAAAAATTTAAGCACTTGGCTGGAAACACAGCTCAGGGAGTAAAGTCCTTCCTATACAATCACGAAGACCTGTGTTCAGTCAGCCAGCATCCATGTGAAAGCTAAGGAGTGTTCGTGGGGATCAGACATGTGGATCCCAGGATCATGCTGACCAGCCTGTCTAGCTGAAAGAAGGGTTCTAGAATCAGTGAGTGTTTGTTCCCAAAGCTGAGGTGCAGAGTGACAGAGGAAGACTTCAACTTTGACCTTAGTCTCCACACACTCACATGTCCATAAAGGCACATGCACGCACACGTGCACACACATATGCGCACATGTGCATGCACGTGCACACACACACACACAATCTCTGATGCATCTATACCTCTCCCACAAATTAACAAATATAAAAAGATATCTGAATACTTAAATTATTTGGTTAGAACTTAAAGTTATTGTTTCTGTAGTTCACAGTTGCCAAACTTTTAGGATGATAAACAATCACATCTTCATATGAAAATTAAGTTAAACTTAAATAAAGCCAGCAGCAATTCCATATCAATATATAAAACTTAACTTCCTTAACCTTAGTCAATTAATGCTGCCATCAAACACTTGCTGCATAACCAATATGGGGGAGGCACAACGTGTAGAAAGCGGTTTCTGCTGGTAAAAACTTGCATCATTCCACAGCGGCCTACAGGCAAACTGTGCTCCATTTCTTTACAGATTTCTAAAGGCTTCCAGAGCTAGTTTGCATCTATCACTAAAAATTCTAATGAGTAACAGAGTGCAGATACTTGCATATACTTTTCAAAAATTTTAAGCGTCTCTAAATCATTAGGTTGGACTTTTATATTTTGCTATATCCTGGTCCACAATACTACTTCCTTTCTGCCAATGTAATTATTTAGCCCTTCAGCTCGCCCGTTTACCCATGACCAATCCATCAATAGCTGCATTTATATACCATTAGCTTTATATAGTACCAATGGGCAGGAGAGATGTTTGTAAGTTTGAGAGTCCGAGAAAGGGGACATTGCGGGGGGCAGGGGACTGGGCAGAGGGTGTCACTGAACAAGAGAAGAATACATAAGAGAATGAAATTCTGGACTCCATGCGAAAAGACGTAGTGTTGTCTGGACCTTGATGATGGGAAACAATGGCAGATATGGACAGGGAGGATTCTCTAGTGAGAGGAGAAGGGCAGGGATGACAGCAGAGGAGGGGGTGAGATGACAAGCCAGGGTGTGGCATATGAGGGGACTTTACACTGACTGTGTGTTAGCTTTCCATAGCTGTGGAGAAATGCTTTATTTTGGCTCAGGTTTTTAGAGGTTTCATTCCCTGGTTGCTTCTGGCCTGTGGTCAGACTGAAATGTTCACGCTCTTTTGGTACCTAGGAAACAGAAAGACACACAGGCCAATGACAAGATCCCATTTTCTAAACAGACCCCACCTTTCAATCTACACTCCCCCAAGTGTTCACACGTGAATGATGCAATCTCCCCTTAAAATGCAGACCAAACTGTCAGCATTCAAGCCTTTTTGAAGGACACATTTCCAATCTAAGACTGTAGTCTGTTGGAAAATTGAGTTGATCAGAATAAAGCCAATCTCTATGAGGATCTATAAACTATGCAAACGCTTTATTTATCACACAGGTGGTGTGAGGTTGACATTGCTTGTGGTGTGGGAAAATGAATCAATCAGTGGTAGATAGAGTTTGTGTTTAATTCTTTCTTTCCCCCCGAATATATTCACCGCCCCGTCCACCTCAGTTTTCATTATAAGCAAAACAGGGTAAAGGTGTCAAGGAATCATATCAGCCAAACTTGATTAAATTATAGTCAGGCATTAAGTTTCATTAGTGATTTTCACTTTTGGTATGCTAGAGAGTCTGCTTTTTAATCCTCTTTGCAAAAAGACTAGCTGCCTTCTGCATTTTGTTCCCATAGTTCTTCAGTGTCTGCTGACAAAAGCTCACGAGAAAACATAACAGGGACAGCCATTCTCATAAAACTCTTCAGTCTTCTCCAACCAACCTCATTAATACCAGAGACCTTATTCTTTTACAATACTCTTCCTGCTTGAGGAAAAGATAATGGTTTAACCATATTCAAGGGGTGGGGCTGAATCTATTGGATTTTTTGAGTCTGACACATCACCTGCAGCTCTATAAGGTCAAATATCATTGACTTGATTTGTGTGGCTCAGATGTCAGAGGGTGCTATAAAAACTTATCACAATTTCGTTAAAACATATGGCAAAGAGGGAAGAAAAAGGAGAGTTAATTGTCAATTAGGATTTGTTTATGGTCACTCACTTTTTAAGAGGTTATTTAGTTCTATTTCTGAAGGTAGAGAACATTAACCACCTTTATTTCCTTTAAAATAATGAAATTAGTACTTTGAAGAATAAAACATTAATATTTCTACATGTATTGAAGTAATATTTTCTCTTTCACTGGGTGAAGGGGAAAGAAACTAATTGCTACTGACTAGCATCCTGCCTTTTGTGATGTGATGGTGATTAGTATGTAGCCCAGTGATCAGCCATTTGCATCATGGCTGCTTTCCCATCATCCCAAATGGCCGAGGTCAAACATTTGTGCAAGCATCAGAGAAGAGCCACATTTCCACATTAGAATATTAAAATGTAAAACCCAAGAGAGAGGACAAAAGACACTGAAATGACTTGGTCTGGAAAGAAAATGAAATATGTGAAATATCTTCTGGGAACAGAAGAGGGGGGAAACAATAACCAAAATACAGAATTTCTGAATAGATATCAGAGGCAAAAAAAAATCTTCCTTCCAAATTAATACAACCAGACAGTTCAAACATTGTCATCTTTTTTGGAGAAATGGCAAAGTAAGTTGAGTGGCAATGGTGTGTAAGATGGGCAAGAGTCTTTCTCTTGAATATCCTAATTTGCAGTAGGGGAGAAGAAACTAAATACAGTGTGAAGGTTGGGAAGATGAACTTCTTTTAGAAGAATACTACTAAAGGAGAAAGATTTGTGCTGCTGCCCAACTCCAAGTTAGTTAAAAGGCTGGAACTTATTTCAGGGTGTGTGGTTTTGTGGTGAAAGAGGTTTTTGTTAAGGGCTAAGGAGTAGACCATGTCACCCATTATTCCTCTAAATCACTGCTCTTGTAAGATGGATAGGAAAATTGAATAATGAGGAAAATTGTGACGAGACACAGCTTCTTTTCCTCACTATTCTCTAAGCTTCATCATACTCCCTATTTCCCTCCAGCTCTCCCAGAAGTGATTTCTATATATTAGATGTCCAGCTTCTTTTGCTAAAAGAATGAATATTAATGATGACATGGAATATTCTTAACAAAATTCTTATTTACAAAATGACATATCAATTGTTTAGTATATTTTTAAGAGAGTTATCCTGTACTGAAGATCCTCAATATTTTTGTAAAATTCTCATTATAAAAATAGCACAGAGAACCATATTTTACCAGAAGAGAGAGACTAAACCTTATTCTATTTTATTGTCAAAAGGGACTAACATTTTTTTTTGGTGGTATTTATGTTTGTTTTCCCAACCTGTTGCAAAGCAATAGATGTAGCAGCTCATAGTTGAAGCAAAACAGTAAGTGCTGGTATTTTAGATCCTAATGAAGCTTATGACCCTGTGTGATGGGAATTTCAAATGGATCCAATGTGTTCTCTGCATCCATGGTGCTTCCTGTCTAATGGAGACTGGCAATTAGCCACAGCACATGTAGTCAGTGCCACAGTGATGATCGGAGTCAAGAGCTCTGATTCAATAAGGAAAGATGAGTGCAATAAGGAAGGAAGAGGCAGCAGGACCAACAAGTCACTTGGATTTTGACAAAAGAACAGAGTCCTATGTGGCTTGGAAGCTGACACATGCATAAAATCTGCAAAGCTTTAGTGTTATTAGGTTCTCACTGAATAAAGGATATTCAGGTACTTCCTCTCCAGGGCGTCATGTGTATAACACTGAATTCATCATGCCTGTTTCAGTGTGAAAGCATGAACTATGTTCCTATTACTGCATTTAGGACTAGAAACATATGTCCCATTTCACCATAGCGTCTTTCAATGCTTTTCAGATTCTTGGATAAATCAAGTCTAATAGTGTATATTCTGACAACAGCTGTTAATACAATAATATCTTGCACCTCCAGGGGACTAAATTGTACCCATAGTAAGCACAGATATGTCTCCAGGACTGAGAGATCTCTTGTGGCCTTGACATGAGAGCTGAGCGTAGTTTTGCACAAAAAACAAGCATTCTATGTTTTCCAGTTCTATATCCGCTCCTTTCTGTCCTCCAGATGGACCACATACTGTTTGTTCCGCCTTCTCGTAAACTCATGATGACCATTCTTCAGGCAGTATTGACTGTTTTTTTCTATGGCTACTGCCTCCTTAAATTCTCCACTGACCTAACAGCAGCCCTTCAGGGTCGTTGCTAAAGCATTTGGCAGCTCTAGACTGATACTGTATGTTGGGTGCTCAGAGTTAACCAAGGAAGATGTTTTGATTTAACCAAGAAAGACAAAGATACACCCACAAAGGGCAGTGACATGCTACAGGCTACCTTGGCCAAGGTCACTTGAGAAAACCCTTGCAGCAAAGTCTTTGCAGTGGTCCTGGAAGACACCTTCCAAGAAAGAAGGCAAACAAGGGAACTCTCTGGAGGGAATTGTGGTTGTCGTCCTGGTCTTTTTTTGCTGTTGTTTGTTTCTTGTGTTTTTTGTTTGCTTTTTGGCAACCCAACAAAATCTGGGAAGATGAACCTCGATTGAGAAAATACCTCCATCAGATGGCCTGTATGGCCTGTGGACAAGTCTGTAGAGCACACCCTTGATTTACGGTTCAAGCTGGGAGGGTTCAGCTCACTGTGGTACCTACCACCCCTGGGCAGGTGCTCCTGAGTAAGCCATGGGGAGAAAGCCTATAAGCAGCACCCCTCTATGGCCTTTGCCTTAGCTGATGCCTCCAGGTTCCTGCCTAAGTTCCTGCATAACTTCCCTCAGTGATGGACTAAAAGTTGTAAGAGAAAATAAACGCTTTCTTCCTCAAGTTACTTTTGGTTGTGGTGGCAATCGAATCCCTAACGAAGGCAGGTGCGAATGTGTCTAGATGATGTTTCTCAGCAGCACAATGGACAGCTTCTGGGCCAGGGAATTCTAAAGGACAAGCAGCCTGGGATCTGCTAGCCACGAGGCTGTAACTGAACAGCCAGCAGCTGGCTGGGCAGAGCTTCTTAGAGAATAACAGTGGGGAACTTTGGATGTTGAGGTCTCCTTGTTTTGGACTGTGTTTTTATTGCACTGAAAACATATCTGACATGAAATCTACCCACCAAATTCTGTGTGCAGAGTTACTGTAACTGAAGGTACATTGCTGGACTGCAGAACTGTAGAATCTTCCATAACTGAGTCTTTATTCTGACAAAACAGTGTGTTAGTCATAGTAGATCAATGCCCATAGATATTTTAATACACAGTTCAATGGGGATTTATTAGAGTGGCTTACAGGAAATGTGCTCGGTAGTCCAGCAATGGCTATCTTGACCTTGGAGGGGCTCAGCCTACAAGGCTGGATGCCTTAGCAGTTCCTAGCTAACTGATGATGACCTGGATGGAGGGTTCCTAGAGTCATGGGTTTTCACTTCATACTCGAAAGCTGAGCTCTTCCCTATTGTATAGACTTGACTCCTTTGATAGAGATGATTTAGCTACATGACGAACTTTAAAATCTCAACTCCCAAATCTGTCCTATGTTCTAATTGATTTCCCTTATTCTCATATTATGCTGGCTTTCAGCCACAAAGAGGCATTTTAAATATCAAGAGTCATAGCTGGCAAGATACAACTAGAGTTTCCTTCATTACCCGACGTCTAACTCCCATCCAGTGGATGAAGATGTATCTTATTACAAAAGGGGTGGCTTTGTATGGCAGCTCCTGCACCCCATTCATGTCTTCCTAGGTCCCTATAATAACACTTCCCAAAAAGGTTGTTGAATTTTGCTAAATGCTCAATTTTCTCTCTTGCTTCTTACTTCCCAAAAAGGTTGTTGAATTTTGCTAAATGCTCAATTTTCTCTCTTGCTTCTTTTGAGATAATCATACAGGCTTAAAAAAAATCTCTAGTGTTTTTAATGTAGTATGTCAGTTCAATTGATTTTTATTTGCCAAATCATTTCATCCCAGGGATAAACCCAATGTGGTCACAATACGCAGCCCTTTAATGTGTTAAGTTCAGTTGGCTGGTATTTTGTCTGGGAGCCTTGCATCGATATTCTGTTAGTCAACTTTTCATTACTATAATGAAATGCCTGACACCAGCTATTAGAAAGGTAAAGAACTTCCCAAACTCGGCATTAAAGGTTCAAGAACACGGTGAGGACCTCATGGCAGATAGCAGAAAGTGGAACGTTTGTGATGGAAAGATCATATCTTGTGCCAAGGACTCAGAACAGAGAATGAGACCTCATGCTCCCCTCGAAGGCAACCCCTCATGACTTAAGAATCTTCACTAGGGCTGATATCTTAAGACTCTCTATATCTCCCATTGGGTCCAGTTTGGGGACTAAGCCTCTGATTAAAATGGACATTTTGGAGACCACCCAAACCACATCTCTCTACTTCTTGTTTCCAAGGCATATGTCCCTCTTATATCCACTATCGAGAGTCTAGTCTTAACTGCTCCAAACGTATTGAGAGCTCCAAGTCGACAGTCTCACCTAAGACTCCAGGTGGGCTCTCCCAGCTGTAAGTATTAGAAACAACATGTTGTGAGTGAGAAATGGGCCTTCGAGACTTCACACAGTCTTGCCCCTACATCTTTATAGGTCTCAGCATATGGCTGCTCTCTTATGGTAGTTTTCCACACTGGCCTGCAGCTGGCATGACTTTTAAGACTTTTAAGCTTGTAATTAACCCTTGAGTCTGTGTAATGGAGTTGGAAATCTCTTATTCTGAAAGTCTGAATACTAATTGCATTTGATTGGCTCTAACTACTGTTGGCTCCAACACAGTTGCTACTTCCATAGTCTATGGGCTTATCTTTCAAATCCCTTACACAAAACTTAGAATTTACTATATGCATGACATTTTGGTTGCTATTAAAAGTAGAAACGTATTGCAAACTGGAAGGCGGGAAAGAATGTTTTGTCTTCGTTTGTTTTAAATTCATTGTTCACTATTATTTCACACTCACTATATTCTTTAAGCTTATGATATAAGAGTTTATATAAACACAGTCATGATAAGTGGATTGTATATGGAAGTTTTCTCTTTTAAGTGTGCATTTGTGGTGTGTGTGTGTGTGTTCTCATGTGCTCCGATATGTATGTGTGAGTGCATGTGTGTGTATGAGTGCATATGTGTATGTGTGCGTGAAAGTGACACTGAGTGTCTTCCTGGACCACTCTCCACTCTGTTAAGGTAAAGTCAGTAGCTGAACCCAAAACTCATGGATTTGAGCTAGTCCAATTTGCTGAGAATGCCCCACCTCTCTGCTCTAGAGGACTGGAGGCTGGGATAACAGGCAGCTGTCAATACCTGCCCTTCAAATACCTGTGGCATTTCCTCATGTTCTTCGGGAAAAATAACTCATTTGATATGTAGGGTATTCTGAGGGAAATGCTGAATAATTCATTCACCTGTTAGCAGAAGAATGCAGCCAAGGAACTGAAACTTTGAAGGACGTTTTTCCAGTAAAACTGAGTCAAATATTGCTTGGTTATAGGTTTGGCCACTATCCTTGGAGCAAAGACATTGAGTGAAGAAGCTTCATGAAACACCAGTGGGAGCTTCCAACTTCAGAAGAGACTGTGAGATGTGAGATGCCGAAAAGAATAGGTGTTAGCCTAAGATAAAAAAATGGGATTTTAAAAAAGTTTAATAAGGTGAGAGTAGAAAAATAAGATTTATACACAGAAAATACAATTTCAAATTATAAACAGTATTTTAAGCATCAAGCATACAGTCACTAAAGTCATTGCCTCACACAGGTGGTGAAAGAGGAATCTCAATTGCATTTATCTTGTATATTGTTTAACAGTTCATGTTTTGGATTACCTTCACTCTCTATACTACCAGGAGATTCTTTAGCAACTTCAGGTATAGTCAATTAGAGAGCCAGCTCCAGGAGACACCAAGCCCATTAAGGAAATTCATCCTTACAATTATCTTTCTGTAGAAGCATTCTCAGTACCAATATCTGCATCTATTCCTTAAGGGAAAAGAAAACAATGTGTATATATATGTGTGTGTATGTGTTCATATAGTATAAAGAGGATTTATTGATTGGTTTACATGGTAGGGTTAGAGTAGTCTAAAACTTAGCATTGGTATGCCAGAGAGAAAGAGAGCCTAATAGCTGCTCAGGCTGAGAAACTGGATGCCTGAGCAACTGTAGTCAAACATGAAAATCTGGACATTCTCTGAAAATTTTCTGATCTTGTGTCTGCATTAAAGGTTGAAGAAGGTGGAGTCTGGAGATGTAGATGGTGGCAGCCTGGACAGATACACTTGGGAGGAAAAGGTGTCATAGTGGCTCTTCTCCTCCAACCATCATAATCCCACTGTGTCAGTCCTACTGTTGAAGAAGACCTCTTGGTGGTTCCCGGCTGCTCAGCCCCAAAGTAATCACACAGAAACTGTATTAATTAATACATTTCTCAGACTACACACACTAGTGGTCTTTCTTTTTTTTTTTTTGAGAAGTCTCGTACTAGCCTGGAACCCACCAATTAAAACTAGGCTAGACTAAGATTAAGATTACAAGCAATTGCCACCATGCCACCTTTTTATATGTTTTTTGGGGACTGAACTCAGGTCCTCATGTACTTTACCAATTGATCTATCTCCCCAGCCTCCTAAATGAAACTTATCTTAAACTCAGTACTTTGAGAATGGGTCATTAATTGTGCACAAAAGATAGTTAGGAAGGGAAAACTTGTTTGTTTATTGCAATCATCCCTCTCAGATCACACAGTGGTGACTTTGAGGTATCGTGATCTTCTGTAGTCAAGAGGGGATGTTCCCTCACCATCTGGTCACTGGTGACAATCTTTCCTAGGATCCCTCAGGTTAGAGTAGGCTATCCCTACAGTTAGATTCAAAATGTGTTGATTTTGCCTCTCCCAGGAATACTGTGGTGTGTGTGAGCAGTTAGTGTAGTCTTTCTTTTAATGTCTCTATAGTATTGGCCAGCTTGAAAGTCTAACGTCAGACAATAATGAGTATAATCAATTGGAGGGAAGAAAAGGCATTTGAGAATGGCTATTTCTCCCCCACCTAATGTATAGGTTCTGGCAAAGTGTTCCTTCTGTTATTTTTAAGACTTCTGAAGACTGAAATAGTTTTCTCATTGAACGAGCCATGGAGAATGAATAGAGCCAGGCCAGAGTCAGCTTGGTCCTCAAAGACCTCCTACTTTATTTGATTAACTTCAGCCAAAAGATAAATTATATAGCTATGTGACATTTGAAAGTCACTTTGGGAAAGCTCGGTATGTGGTGACCTAGAAATCTTTAGCCTTTGTCAGATAGGTGTACTTACAGCAATGTAAATCCTCTTCTTTGGTCAATACTCACTGCACTAAAATAGCCGTTGCTCCTGCCTGCTCTGCCAGTGCTCTTTGGCTGGCTTCACTTCTATCCCTCTACCATTAAGTTTCAAGAGATATTCTCCTGGGGCTAAATGTGTTGGCATGTCTTGTAGTCTTTTACTTGGCAGTGGAAGAAACAAAGATAGCTTTAATGGAGAGGTAGCTATTTGTGGTTTCCGCAGCATAAATAGTAAATATGATTTTATCAATGCAATTGAATTATATTTTATAATCATTTTCCTTAAATGTGTTAATACATTGGATACTCTTAAATTAACTGGTACATTATATTAACTAGTGTATTCTAGGTACTAGTTTCACAACAAGTAATGTATTTAACAGTTTTAACACTACACAAAGACTGCTTAATCCAGTAAGGTGATGGGATTCTTCCTGCTTTTATCTCTGCTTTCTTTTTGTTTGCCAGTGGTCCTTTACAGATATATATATATATATATCATGAACATATATGTGAACATATATACATTTATATATAATTCTGGTAGAAGGGGAATAGAGTGAGGTATATACCTTTTATTTTCATATTTCTTCCTTTTAATAACAAATTGGAAATCCCTACAACAGAGTTCTTATTGTTTCAGAGGCCCCGATTATAACTCACATTGTGCTCCTGATATATATTTAATTCACTCAGTGAAGTCAGGTCTCAACCTTCTTTCTGAATATGTTTATCAACCAATGTTGGATTAAGGAATGAAAATGATACTTCATCTTGGAGTAGTTTGATCAAGAGTGAACCCAAGTTTGAATTCTCCATTTCTCTCCCTGTGTCTCCCATTTGTCTATAGTTTGTGTGGAGTGGGAGGGCCTTCTGTCCATGTGTTGCTTTTATTGGTTAATGAATAAAGAAACTGGCTTGGCTTATAACAAGGTAGAACTTAGTTAGGCAGGGAAAACTAAGCTGAATGGTGGGTGAAAGGAAGTGGAGTGGAGTCAGAGAGAAGCCATGGAGCTGCCGCCAGAGATAGACATGTTGGAACCTTGCTGGTAGGCCATGAGCCTCATGGTAAAATATAAAATACTGGAAATTGGTTAATTCTAGATGTAAGAGCTAGCTAGCAATAGGCTTAAGTGATTGGCCAAGCAGTGATTTAAATAATAGTTTCTGTGTGATTATTTCGGGAGTCTGGGTGGCCAGAAAACAAACAAGCGGCATTCCTTACGACATTTGTGGTCACTGACTGGGCTGTCTGTGGTTTGTCAAGTGTGTACGTCTGTCCCCATCGTTTGTCCCTAACTGACCCAGAATAGCACTTCAAACTGCAAACCGATGTTTTCAGCCTATATCTTCATGCTTCCTCTGACACTTATAGACTGTTTTGTTTAATTTTTTATTTCAATCAGCAGGCTCTTTTCACAATTGATTACTAACACACACACTCTCACATACACACACTTCATTTTGAGTCAGGGAGATGGAAAAATAAATAAATTAAGACTAAAGCTATACATTTAACTTAGGCTATAAAGCTGATTGATTACATGGGAAATTTGAGGCATAGTAAGATTGGTTGCATTGTTTTCATAAGGGTAGCCTAACATAAACAGACGGAGCACATCTAAATCCACAGTCTTAAAGAATCTCAAGAAATGTTATTAACTTGGCTGTGGTATTGTAAAAGTTCAGTCTCTTTGGAGGCAGGAAGGATAAGAAAGAGCTATTAGTACAGATTCATAGTCTCTTCTGATCTTCCACAAATAGTATAGTACATTTAATAAAGAAATATCTAGGATCAGACAAAGTTTTACCATCTGTAGTTCTGGCTATTACTTGTTCTCTAATTTTGTCTTTATTACTGTTAGTGACAGGTTTAAGTGAGTGATTTGGGAAATTCTGTTGGAGAAATGGGCCCTATAGGAATATCTGAAGTAAGGTAAGAAAATTGCTTTTTTTTGTTTTCCTTTGCCTGGTCAGAATGAGAGAATAAGTTGAAAATACTGAATTTTATTTAGTATCCAAGATGAAATTTTTATAAACATGTTGTGATAATAATATATTATCACATGCCTGGCTTGGCTTGCTGCTTAGGCATCAGCTCATAAACAAAAGGCCAATAAAATGCTTTGTATGGTAGTTAGGTCAGCAGCTCTTATAAGAGATATTAGGTGACAGTCTTACAAATACCAACATTTGACTATGAAATCTGTCCCAAGCAAGGGTCAGCTGAGGAACAGTAAAAACAGGGACAATACTATATTTTACATTTTATTATAGGGAATAATCCCCTGAATTTTGTTCCATAGCCCATGGTGGCCCATGGAATCATTTTTTACTAGCTTATTTTATTTACATGATTGAATCAGAGCAGTTTGGGATTTGTGTGTCAATCAATTCCAACACAAATTCTACATATGCTAATGACACCAGAAGTGTTTATCCATTATCTTCCTATGGATGCTGGACAGTTTTTTTGGGAGGCAAGGCTCAAGAATCTGAGGCTTTTGAAAAGCTTCTCCACAGCATTTTCTTTGAGCATATGACTTTCACTAGACTTACGCTATGATAAAAATGTGATGACTAAAATATACTTTCTTGCTCTGAGTATTACAGAGCCTAAGGTTTGAATATAAGCACCTCATAAATGAGGGGTAAGGGTCCATATCTATAATCCTAGCAGTAGGGAGATGGAAACACAAATATTAGATGTTCAAGACCGTGTCTGCTTCCAATTTCCAGGAGGATCAATCTATGTTTTTCTTTGGGTTCACCTTATTACTTAGCTTCTCTAGGATCGCGAACTAGGCTCAATATCTTTTGTTTATGGCTAGAATCCACTAATGAGTGAGTACATACCATATTCATATTTTTGAGTCTAGGTTATCACACTCAGGATAGTGTTTTCTATTTCCATCCATTTACATGCAAAATTCAAGATGCCATTGTTTTTTACCGCTGAGTAGTACTCTAATGTGTAGATGTGCCACACTTTTTTTATCCATTCTTCCATTGAGGGTCATCTAGGTTGTTTCCAGGTTCTGGCTATTACAAATAATGGTGCTATGAACATAGTTGAACAAATGCTTTTGTGGTATGATTGGGCATCTCTTGGGTATATTCCCAAGAGTGGTATTGCTGGATCTTGAGGTAGGTTGACTCCCAATTTCCTGAGAACCGCCACACTGATTTCCAAAGTGGTTGCACAAGTTTGCATTCCCACCAGCAATGGATGAGTGTCCCCTTACTCCACATCCTCTCTAGCATAGGCTATCCTTGGTGTTTTTGATTTTAGCCATTCTGACAGGTGTAATATGGTATCTCAAAGTTGTTTTGATTTGCATTTCCTTGATAGCTAAGGAAGTTGAACATGTCCTTAACTATCTTTTGGCCATTTGAAATTCTTCTGTTGAGAATTCTCTGTTCAGTTCAGTACCCCATTTTTAATTGGGTTATTTAGAATTTTCATGTCTAGTTTCTTGAGTTCTTTATATATTTTGGAGATCAGACCTTTGTCTGATGTGGAGTTGGTGAAGATCTTCTCCCATTCAGTAGGTTGCCTTTTTGTCTTATTGACTGTATTCTTTGCTTTACAGAAGCTTCTCAGTTTCAGGAGGTCCCATTTATTCATTGTTGCTCTTATTGTCTGTGCTACTAGGGTTATACATAGGAAGTGGTCTCCTATGCCCATGTATGGCAGGCTACTTCCCACTTTCTCTTCTATCAGGTTCAGTTTTATTGGATTTATATTGAGGTTTTTAATCCATTTGAACTTGAGTTTTGTGCATGGCGATAGATATGGATCTATTTTCATTCTTCTACAGGTTGACATCCAGTTATGCCAACACCATTTGTTAAAGATGCTTTCTTTTTTCCATTGTATAATTTTAGCTTCTTTGTCAAAAATCAGGTGTTCATAGGTTTGTGGATTAATAACCGGGTCTTCAGTTCAATTTCATTGGTCAACATCTCTGTTTTATGCCAATACCAAGCTGTTTCCATTACTGTAGCTCTGTAATCGCCAGGCAAAGGTTGGGAGTATGGGGATGGGAGAGGGATGGGGAGAAGGGGAGAGGGGGAGAGAGAAGGGAGAAGGGGAGGGTTGGGGATAGCTTGGGGGAGTGGGATGGTTGAGATGGAGGAAGGAGGGATATGAGAGCAGGGAAGGAGATATCTTAATTAAGGGAGCCATTTTGGGGTTGGAATGAGGCTTGGCTCTGAGGGGTTCCCAGGAGTCCATAGGGATGATCCCAGCTAGGACCCTGTGCAGTGGAGGAAAGGGTGCCTGAACTGGCCTTGTCCCATAGCCACACTGATGACTATCTTGAATATCACCATAGAACCTTTGTCTGGTGATAGATGGAGATAGAGACAGATACCCACATGGAGCACTGGACTGAGCTCCCAAGGTCCAGTTGAAGAGCGGAAGGAGGGAGAATATGAGCAAGGAAGTCAGTACCAGGAGGGGTTGGTCCACTCACTGAGACAGTGTGCCTGAACTAATGGGAGCTCTCCAAAGCCAGCTGGACTGAGACTGAATGAGCATGGGATCAAACTGGACCCTCTGAATGTGGCTGACAATTGGGGCAGACTGAGAAGCCAATGATAATAGCACTGAGATTTGTCTCTACTGCATGTACTGGCTTTTTGGGACCCTATTCTATTTGGATGCACACCTTCCTAAGCCTGGATGGACAGGGGAGGGCCTTGAACTTCCCACAGGGCAGGGTACCCTGCCCTCTCTTAGGACTGGAGGGGGAGGGGGAGAGAGTGAATGGGGGAGGGATAGGAGGGAAGGAAGTGGAAATTTTGAGTGGTATTATTTATATAGTAATAAAAAAAATCTGCTGAAAAAAAAGTTCAAGACCATCATCAGTTATATAGTGAATTTGTGACCAGTCTGAACCTGGGCTACTTAGGAGAGCCTGAGTTAAAAACAAAAGCAGAAGGCCAGTAAGATTACACTCTGGTCAAGGTACTTGCTGCCAAGTCTAATGAATTAAATTTAATACCTGAACCCACATGGTAGAAGAAGAGAACCAACTTTCAAAAATTGTCTTATGATTTCTCACAAATAGGTGTGTATATGTGAGCATGCTTGTGCAAATACACACACATACACACTAAATAAATAAATGAATAAATAAATGTTGAGATCAAAACAAAGAAACAAGCTATTATAAAACTCTGCATATTCTATTTGATAAATGACCTAATAAAATAATTTTTCTAAATCTAAAGTTTTTTTTTATATCAACTTCATTAGTATGGAAATCACTTAGAAATTAAGCAATTTTATATAATCCTAAATCATCTGATACATTTTGAACTATCTTAAAATATTGAGCATATGTTGTGTCTGAGTTCCCTGATGTACCTGGAAAGTTATGAAATGCATCTCATTACCCAAAAGGATTTAGGATCTCCTGTCTTTTCAGTCTTTTGAGATACTGGCACATATCCTAATTTTACAATCCTATAAACTTAAGATAGTAGGGGGCTGTTTAGGTACATGCCTGAACATTGGGAGTGAGACCCAGTAAGAATGATGAAGATTCTTTGAAATTATCTGAGCCTTTACCAAGTGTCTTAGTTACTGTTCTTTTGTTCTGAAAAGATGCCATGATCAAGGCAACTTATAGAAGAAATTATTTACCATAATCATCTTTCTGGGTTTGGGTTACCAGTGGACCCTAGCTATAAAATAAAGGTCACCGAGCACTTAGCTCGCAAGCCCAGAGAAGCTGAATACCTAGGTGAACCCAAAGAAAGCATACACAGAACCTCCTGGAAGTTGGAAGCAAACAGGATCATCAAGCAAAAGTTGGAAGCCAGGGGCCGGGATAGAGGTGGGAGAAATTTCATCCGATGGATGGAGATAGAGACAGAGACCCACATTCACATCAGAGCAATGGA